>NHYE01005559.1:0-46218 GCA_002938385.1 Gymnopilus dilepis
CCCCTCCCCTCCCCTCCTCTAGGTAAGCGACAGCAAAGCATTCGGCTCGGGCGGGACGAGCGTCGCAGCGCAAGTGACGTCCTCGGGCGACGCGTCGTGCTTCGACTCCTCGAAAAGCGTCCAGCCCGATTTCGTGTTCTCGATCGACCCCCCGAATCAGATCGTGCAGTGCCAGGATACGCGGCTGTCGTGGGATCCGTCGACTGTGCAGGGGTGAGTTTCTTTGTTTAGCATAGATCCATCTTCTGGGCTTATGTTTGCTAACGATAATGACATTGCTATTCATCCAGGACACCCAACTTCGTCGGCGTCATCCCCGGCGGACAATCCTTCGCCATCCCCCAAGGCCAGATCACAACGATACAATCCGAAGGCACCGGCTTCTCGTGGACGCCCTCCGTAAGGGCGGGCACGACGCTCATCCTCGTCGGGGGCGATAATAGGGGCAATGGGACGGGCGGGAGCTTCTTCAATGTTGTTAGTGCAGGGATCAATAATAATGGGAGCTGTTTGAGTAATTCGAGTCCGAGCTCGACGCCGGGGAGTCCGGCGGGGGGGAGTTATCCTACTGGGACTGGGTGAGTTTGTCTTTCTTTTGCTTTTTTTGTTGGATGAGGAATGCTAAATGCTTTCTGTAGAAGTAATACTGGGAACAGCACCGACGGGACTAAACACTCCAACACCGGCGCCATCGTAGGCGGCGTCATCGGCGGCCTCGCCGCCTTCATCATCTTCCTCGTCCTCCTCTGGTTCTTCCGCCGCAAGCGAAAGCAGAAGCGCATCATGAAAGAACGCCCCGACCTGCTCAACGACGACGAGGACGAGGGCACCGCCACGGGCCACGGGGGCACCTCCACGCGGCGCAACGAGCTCCCGCAGTACTACCAGCCCGAGCCGTTCCTCGTCCCCGACCCCACCGTCGAGGGCTCCACAACCGGCACCGCGACGGGGACGGACGACCCCGAGTCGCGGAGACCGCTGAGCACGACCACCACGTCGTTCTACACGCGCGCGACGACGCCCGACCAGGCGAGCGGGTCTGCGAGCGGGTATGGGGGGTATACGGGCAGGAAGGGGGGCGCGCCGCGCCCGATGAGGGCGGTGAATATCGTGCAGCATGAGGATGCGGGGCCGAGTGTGCCTCCGCCGGAGGATGGGGAGGGGGATAAGGAGGAGCCGGAGACGATTGAGCTGCCGCCTGCGTATACGGCTGTGGGGCGGAGTGCGGGGAATGTGAATGTGCCGAATGAGCATGCGCCGCCGACGGGGGTGAGGGGCGTTGAGGGTGCGACGGCGACGACTGGGTCGCCGCCTGCGTCACCGCCTGAGCAGGAGGCTGCTGCTTAGGTTGTCTGTGGTTGGTTTTTTATTGTTGTTACCCTTCTGCCAACCGCCTTATTATTTTGTTTGGCTTTTCTTCTTGGTTGGCTTAATTATTTCATTGTGGCTGCGCTGCTTGCTTCCTCCCTTAATTATTCTTCTGCATTCTGTGTTCCGCGAATCTTCTTTTTGCAAGCGGCATACTCTTCGCTCTTACCCCAAGCCAATTCATTCACGTTCAACGTTCAGTGTTCATCATATGTTTATGCATTACGGACATTCACTTTCATTTTCATGGACATTCTTTGTTTCTTTTGCTTTCGTTTTCGTCTTCCACTGGATTTCGAGTCCTCGTTTCCGATTCCCCCGCCCCTTTGCCTCTCTGGCTCGACATCGGCACCCTCATTACCTAATCATGTTCATGTCGACCACGGACTAAGCTAGCCTCATTGTTACATTCACCAGTCCATCCTCCTTCGCCGCCTCCGACTCCTCCCCTTGACCCTCCAATTTCGTCCAGCGTCACTGTCGGACCTCGCGACCACGGACTCTTCTCCCCCCTTCCCGAGTTCCCAAAATCATGATCACCCTCAAGTTTCAACCCTATCATGCAACACATACCATCTATCCCCCAACACGACCCTCATCAAGCTCGTTGGTCCTCCCAAGCATGAAAATATCAGGATAATTTGTTTCACGTACCACACCGTATCAAGAAGTGTCATATTCTCCCATTTCAGCTATTGTGCATCTGTCTACCTACGTACGATACCAATGTACGTCTCTATTTCTCGCCATTTTGTGTGATATACGTGCTAGAATGGCTTACGGCTCTTGCTTTTTTTCTGGTCTAGTTGGTTGTTAGCTGTTGTTGACCTGCAATTTTCTTCTTGGTCACACTTTGTTGCATAGCCGTTATCTTATACACCTGTTTTCGTAATGGCCTTCCTCGTCCTCGTCCTATTTGCAACTTGCAAGATGTCCTCAATCAGACGCGTCATATCCCGGCGAGTACTGTATCGGATGCCCAGTCATGACAAGATGGTGGCGCCTTCATCACTTTCAAGAGAAGGCTTCACACGCCGTGGTGCCATATTTATGTTGAGAATCTTTTCCATTCTTTTTCTTCGTCTTCTCGCAAATCTTCTCATGCGCATGTGGAATTCGAGCAACCGTGGGGCACGCAACGCCAATCCTGACTAGATGCAAGTGCTTATCTACAACATGGCTTGTCGTTCTGCGGAAAGGAGAGCTCTTATCGTGGCTTCTCCTCAACTTTGAAGAGCCACCTTACAGACGGGCAACAGGCGGAAATCCGTCTCCTGTATGCGTAGTTTTATTTAAGTGACGAAGAGAGCTTTTTGTGGTGTTCTTGTTCTTCCTGTTCCCTGCTTGGTAAAAGCGGCGGAATATGGCCTTCGTCGCTAGATTGTTGCTGGCTTTCCTTGTGCTTTTGGAGGCTTTAGTACTCGGGGTCTCTGCTGCTGCAGATGCACCCGACGCCAAGGGAATCACGCTTCCCGACCTCTACGAGGCGTCGGTGTTGGAGCTCCAGGCAGGCCTTGATGCAGGGCATTTTACGAGTGTCGACTTGATCAAAGTAAGCTTACTTACCCGAGTCGACTTGATGACCATTCTGAAATGACGGTGTTGTGAGGCGTATTTTGCTCGTATAGATGAGGTCAATCTGAAAGGACCTGCGCTTCGCGCTGTCCTTGAGACGAACCCGTCTGCATTAGCCCAAGCTGCGGCTTTGGATAAAGAGAGGAAGTTGTTCGGAAAGCGGTCGCTTCTCCATGGCATCCCTGTCCTTTTGAAGGTCCCCGCTTCTTCATGAGAACATGATTCCTTATTCTCATTAATTTCTTCCAGGACAACATTGCGACTGTTGCTTCAGAAGGTCTGTCATTTTGTTGAGAAAATGGGTAGGGCCTGAATCTTCTTAGGCATGAATACGACGGCTGGCTCTTTCAGTCTTCTAGGATCAATAGTTCCAGAGGATGCCGGAGTTGTAAAGCGTCTGAGGAAAGCGGGGGCGATCATTTTAGGTATTGTCTCCTTCGTCAAATCATTGAACGAGTTTGATTAATCAATAAAATAGGGAAGGCAAATTTGTCGGAATTTGCTCATTTCAGAGGTAATGTTGCGTCAGGATGGTCAGGAAGAGGCGGTCAGAACACGGGCGCCTACTTCCCGAATGCGGATCCTTGTGGCTCTTCATCAGGATCTGGAGTCTCGGCTTCTATTGGACTAGCTGCTGTTACCTTAGGATCGGAGACTGATGGGAGTATTACTTGTCCTACGAGCCATAATAATCTGGCAGGTATCAAACCCACCGTTGGCTTGACTTCAAGAGCTGGAGGTGTGTCACTTAACCAGTTTTAAATCCCCAAGCTTTCTTACCATTTTGATCACATCAGTTGTTCCTATCTCTGAGCATCAGGATACCATAGGTCCTTTGACCAGATCCGTGACTGACGCCGCCATCGTGCTTTCTGTCATCGCGGGAAAAGATCCGAACGACAATTTTACTCTCGCTCAACCCCCTGTAGTTCCAGATTTTACAAAAGCCCTCAACAAGAATGCATTGAGAGGAAAACGAATTGGTGTTCCGCGTCGCGTGTTTTTGAACGAGAGCAATACCGGAAATGACCCTTCCATCAACGCTGCCTTCGAACAAGCATTAGTGACCCTCAAGACCTTAGGTGCTACCATCGTTGACCCTGCTGATCTACCTTCTGCCGAAGAGATCGCGAATTCTGGGAACGAAACAGTTGTGTTGGATGTTGATTTCAAGGTGCACATTCTCTTTACCAAACTATTGTGTTTTGGCTCATGACTGGCACCGATATTCAGATCCAACTTGATGCATACTATGAGGCACTCGTAGCTAATCCGTCAGGGGTCCGCAGCCTTGCCGATTTAATTGCCTTTAATAACGCCAATCCAGCATTGGAAGAACCCACGAATTTCACCTCACAAAGCACGTGCGTCATGCGGACCCAAGATAGCGACCTGATTTAGTAATTTTGCCCATTTATAGTTTGATCCGGTCAGAAGCAACTACTGGACGAGATGCCGCGTATTTCCAATCCCTTGCCTTTAATAAAGGCCTCGGTGCTACGCGCGGGATCGACGCAGCCCTCAAAGCTAATAGGCTTGATGCTCTCGTATTACCAGCCTCAGGGCTTACAACAGTACCCGCAGGTGCACCGTTTCTCGACGGATTACTTGACTCAGCTTCAGCTAATAATTCTTTCTCAGCTATTGCGGGTTATCCTATTGTCACAGGTACTTGATGACATGAATAACTTCAATATCTGGAACTCACTTCTTCCATCAGTTCCACTGGGCTTCTTCCCTGAAAATGTAACTATTCGGTCAGCAGGGCCATTGACGATATATCCTGCTCCTGGCGCCCCATTTGGACTTTCCTTCCTTGGGACAGCGTTTTCGGAGTTCAGTCTGGTTGGACTTGCATTTGCATATGAACAGGAAACTCAAACACGGCTCGCTCGCAAAGCCTTTGCCGCTGCAATACCGAAGACCCAGCTGAAAGATGTCATTGGAAAATGATACATAGTGCCGGTGTATACTAGTGCTAGGATGTACACTGAACGATGTGTAATAACCTATCTTGTAGGGCTCATGATGATTTTGAGGAGTGACGTCACTTGCCATTGGGACGCAGAATTGAAATTGGCAAGAAGGCAAATCAGTTTCGTATCTGAAAGCTCGAGCACCCTCCATTGGCAGAATTTGCTTGGAATTTGGATGGGTCAATCACGCATTCCACAGTGACTACATACTACATATGTAGGTAAGATACAGCAGGCCAGTGTGCCACCAAGGAGCCAAATTTGAATCTGGTGTTGAGTAGGGTATGCGCCTATTGCATGTAGTACTTGGTTTTCATCATGACCAAGACCTGAGATCTCAAGTGAGTAACGCGGACAGGTGGCCAGGTCATCTCTTGACATATCCTTGGCAGATCTATGTTGCAGCCAACTTCTGTCCTTCTCGACATTTCACCATTTAGATAGCAGTTAAACAGCCTGTATATGACCACAAATACAGGCTCGACTGATGTACATTTTTGTGGTACAAAGTGAATCCATTGAATGTATACCATACAAACGAGCTGGTAGCCTCAGGCTAACCAGACAAATCCGGTCCTGACTACAGGTCAACTGGAGACATGACTCGTTGAGACGCCATCATGGGGAGGGTGCTTGTCACTGACTGCAGAGGTGGCAACAGCACGGACCCGGAGTAGTAGGTCATATGCTGATCTGCTAATCAGTGGCAAAACGTTGGAGAAGTCAAAGGGATAAGGTGTGGGTGTCCTAGCGACAGTCACAGAGTGCCTCGAAGTCAACGAAGTGGGAACTGGAGGAAAGAGCGAAAGAAATAATGCTGTGATAAGTTTAAGGATTCCAAATGTATTATTGTCCAAAGAAACGCATTATGCTGGAAAAATCAGGTTGATGAATATTCAATCTTGATTAGGAGCCGACAGCTCGGTGGTAGGAGGGGGGCCTTATGTCGTCTGCGCCTTGAATGGCAACGTGTATGGAGCCTAATGTTGGCCCGACGACAGTACCGTCAGGCAGATGATGCAACCCGTGTGGTGTGGCAAATTCACTCCTGTCATATATTTCACCTGGTTGATAGAAAGGACTGCGAGGTATAGCGTTTGAAGCAGTCAGTGGTAGGTCTGTGAGTGGCGAAAATGGCTGATGCGTGTCGTCTGAGTAAATTCCCGGGCTCTTCTCAGTGGAACGGCGGCCGCCACTGGTATCACTGGCAGTGTATATGCCCGTAGACGAGGCCGCTGAAATTGGGCTGATGACACCTTGGCCCTCTGACATTGGAGGACTACGCTTTGATTGGAACAGTCCTTGATGTGAAACAGCTCCTGCTGTAGGAGGCTGCTCCGAATTTGAGTGGGTTTCAATACGGAATGGAGTAACTGCTGTCGGCTTCTTAGGGCGGCCTATAGAAAGGAGATCAGTCCCATGAAGCACATGCAGTGGAAATGACAGGAAGAGACTTGCCTGGAGCTTTTTCAGCGGCGTCTTCTGCTAGAAGAATGTGCTGCCTTGCTTTCCTACGGCGTCTCAGGAGAAAGAGCAGTAGGAGGATGAAAGAAAGCAGGCCAACGGCACCAACTATTCCTCCGATGATCCCTCCTGTGTTGACCTTTTTCGAAGTTGCTGATGTGCCGGAAGTGTTAGCAGTCTGACTGAGACTTCCATCCACGCTTGGTGTAGGTATGTACTGAATCGAGAGAACAGTAGTCCCTGTAGAAGTGGTCGTGCTTGTCGGTGATGTATCAGACGTTGCTACAGCACAAAAGCGTCGCGTCAGCAGGAGTGGTGTTGTGACGCAAGTAGCACTTACAGGAGGATCGCGTCTCAAATCCCGACGTCGACGATCTGGGTTCCGAACTGGAAGATCCAGACCCGGATGACAGAGACTGCGCAGAATTGGCGGTAACGATGGCTGTCGTTATTTGTGTAGTTGTAGCAGTTTTCTGTTCCGCTTGATTTGGAGTTGAGGTGGGAGGAGGCGGCGGAGGCGGCGGTGGTGCAGAGGGCGCGTCGACAGTGCCCTCAATGAAGAATTGGTCCAGCTGAAGAGGTGTATCTGAGGAACCTCCCCCATTGGAGACGACGAGAGTGTGCTGAACGCCCAGAACTTCGCCCGAGTCAAACCAGACATCATTATAGACATCCTCTGACTGAGAGGGCTTCGACACAGTAGTTGTCGTTCCGTCGAAATTGATGTTCGCAATTTCGTTACCGGTTCCATGGAAAAGAGTACAGTACATTACAATTCGTGTTCCTGAGGTCATTGTTCAGTCTATCGGATAAGACCCACTAAAACAATCAGACGACAGCTTACCAGTGAAGGTGATAGTGGCACTTGCACCACGCTGTGACGTAGAATGTACAGTCCCAGCACCCCACTGCCTCGTCGACCCTACAATTTCGTCCCAGTCTCCAGAGTAACGGATAGACGAATCAGTGTCGTCAACATTTACGCCCATTTCAAAGGAGTGTGGTGGCCAGCGGCCAAAAGAGAGACAACCGAACCAGAGCCAGTAGTAGTCAAAGGAAGCGGGAAAGAATGAACGACCGCTACCCGCCAAGACCTCGATGATGATTTTCGGACCATCATTCGCATGCAGACAGGATCTGATAACCAGAGCAGAAAGAAGAGCAGATGGGAAATATCAAGGGCAATCATGTCAAACCCGTTCCCATATCGTAATGCGATTTTGATGAGACGGCCTTTACGGTCCGTCTTTGTTTCATGCAGCAACGAAGCCTGGCTGCGTTTAGAAATCAGCAGAAAATCATGGGTGCATACTTTGAACCCGTTTTTCCGCAGGAAAAGGGAATGCGAATGATCGTAACCCTGTCGAAGGCAAATGCTCGACTGAACGATTCTGTATTGCCCTCGGCATCATTGCGATTGCTATCCAACTGTTCCATTTCGAGGCCAGATCAGCGAAAAGCAAAAATTTGATCTTGATTGATGACTCCGCCTGCACACTAATAAGAATTATCAGTACATATCAAAGGGCCGCAAAATGTATGGTTGGTGGAAGAGGCAGTCGATTTTACGGTGATAATTCGAATATCGGTTCAGTGCGATCAAATGTTCAAAGTGAGTGCATGTGGGAGATAGCTGACGGTTGTAGGGAGTGTTGGAAGGAGTTGTTATAAATACTAGAACAAGAGAAAGAGTGTCCAGGACTTGTTTCGTACGGAGGCATCCTCCATTCAAATGCCAAGTCCACCATCCTAGTTCCCGAAAGCTTGAAGCAAGTGATAAGATGGTGGCCTTGCAATGCCGTTTGCGTCCTCTGAAGGCATATAGAGAGGATCCGGCCCAAATGCTGGAATAGAGTCCTCTCGCATTGACTGACGCGAAATCTGGGGACGAGAGCCTAAGCTATGTTGCAGAGCTTCGCGATCAATGAAAGAAAATTCGTCACGAGGGGAGCTCGTGGAGCTGGTGGTCGTGATCATAGTTCCAGGTACCGATGGTGACGATAGGTAACGGGGTGTCTCGGGGGGTGAGAACGCTGGTTTTTCAATCGAACGGCGACGCCCAGAACTCGCTGAAATTCCGCCGCCAAGAAACGAGCTATTGGAACAACGAGAGCCGACATTTGGAGATAGCAGGTTCCGAGTAGAGGCTGAATGTATGTCGAGGCGGAATGGAGTAATGGCAGTCAGAGTCCGATTCTTTACAAGAACTAACAAGATATTGTCAGCATAACATACTACGAGTGCGACGCTTAGAGTTTGAGTCTTTGACATACCATCAGGACATTCATCGGCCAAACGAACATGCCGTTGCGCTGCCTTCCGGTGTCGGAAGTACCAAGTTAACAATATTAGCAGGAGCAAGAATAATGAGCCTCCAAATACTCCTCCAATCAAGACTCCCAGCGGAATTTTCCTAGAAATTGGTTGGGCCAAGGTTGGCAGACTAGAAGCTGAGATTTGAGGAGGAGATCCTCCAGCCGGAAAACTTGTGAGGCTAACGCCTTGACCTAACTGAATGGAAACAATTGTTGTTTGTCCGAGTGCTATTGCTGTGCCAGTCGTAATTGATCCAGATGCCATCACTGTTTACGAACGATGAGCTTAACACAAACAAGGCAGAAGATGAACGCAACTAAGACGTACAGACTGACGTGGCCTCAGCATCTGTAATCGGTGGTGTTGATACCAACAATCCTCCAGCTCCAGTGGAGCTGCCGTTATCGGGGCTAGAAGGGACAAGTGTTGGCTGTGCAGCCGTCTGCGTCCCAGGCTGCGGTGCTTCTGTTTGGCCAGGAGAAGGGGAAGACGCTGCTACAGGAGGTAGAGATGACTGTACAGGCGCGGAAGCGGAAGGTGTTTCCACAAGACCCTCGATATTAAAACGATCCAGCTGGAAGGGTGTGTCCGAAGGCCCGCCTCCATTGGAGACGACGAAGGTATATCGCCCACTGGGAAGCTCGCCAGAGTCAAACCAGACGTCATTATAAACGTCTGTGGGTTGTGAAGGCATTGAAACAGAGGTCGATTGGCCATTGAAGTGTATGTTCGCTATCTCGTTTCCAAGACCGTGGAGCAAAGTAACGTACATCCGGAGTCTGGTGCCTGCGAGACTCGATTTAGTATGATTTGCCAGAATAGGGCTGGTACGTACCGCTAAAGGTGATTGAAGCGCTGGCACCTGTTTGCGTAGTGGAGTGTACGGTTCCCCCACCCCACTGCCTCGTTGAGCCCTCAAGCTGCTGCCAATTTCCTGTGTAGGCGATCGAAGGGTCGAGGTCGTCAATATTTATTGCTGCTGGGGGCATTACAAAGGTGCCGAAAAGAAATGGTTCTATAAAGTTCAGAAGGCAGAAGGAGCGACTAACAGAAAAGACAGTCGGATGGAAAGGAGGAGAGCGAATACTTCAGAGATGTTCCCAGCGCTGTTTTCTTGACTTGCTGATAAGCAATCAAACCTGGATCCGGCCCTGTTTATCCAGAGGAACTCATAGAAAGTTTTCCCAATCCGTCTGTATTGAACATCTGCAGCCATCTGTCCATCTGTCCAACTGCCCATCTATGCATAGCCGCATCCGTTCCGCCAATGAGGGAATGCAGAAAGATATGCGTGACTTGGAGTTTCTCCCAAGCCATTCAGAGACCAATGATAGAACATAAAATCAAGATTCAATTGGAAACGGACAAAGATAAGCATCCTGTGACCAATTAGCACTGAGAAGAAGCGACAACGGAATTCGTCATACCGTAATTATAATCTAAAGAACAAGCTCTTCGAGCCTATAAAGGCCAATATCGGCACCGACGTCCATGCCTTTCCGTCTCTGTCTCCAATCGACCTTTTGCTTCTCACGTTCCCGTTCCTCGGGAGATACAAGAGACTCTTTGATAGCCTTCTCTTGTGCGATGGCAAAAGGCTCTAGGAAACCTCGAAGGGTTTCCACATTAGCTGAGAATGAGATTTCAGGTGTCAACTTCTCCTGCAATTTCCGAAGAATCTTGTGTGAGGGTGGATGTTGCAGCAACGAAAGGAAGCAGGCATCGAGGACGACCTGGAGAATATCCGACATCTACATCGGAATCAGACTTGCCCATAACATAGATGTTAAATGTAGACCTACTTTTTCAAGAGGAGGTACGTCTGTTGTCTTGTCCTTGTCACCCTTTCGGCCGACAACGATCCACACGCCCTGCTCGTTCTTCTTTAAGTCCTTCTTACTGGGCAACAGCCTCTCGTCCATCCTGACTCTCCTTGCCAGCCACCCATCCAGAACTTGCAGCACGGCCGTGAGGTCTTCAGCATCGTGCATATATTTCCTGAATGCAACCACGAGAGGGCCACGTGATGTTGGATAGGAAGCAAGGAGGTTGAGGAAGGAAATTAAAGGTGGAATGCCAACGCTTGAATCAGGTGTTGCAGCAATGCTGTCGACTTGCATCGCATCCTCGGAATTTGGAGCGGGATCCGAAGCAAGAGAGCGACTATGCCGCACAACGGCGAGTAGGCATTCGACGATCTCGGACTCCGTTAAATCCAGCACGGTCGTAAAAGCTAGCTCAATAGTCGCCTGCAGCAAGATTAGTCTCGGCCGAGAGTGTTCAAAACATAAGAGACCTACCCAATCATTTTTAGCTCTTAAAGCACCCAGAAGCCCTATTGATGGCGGAAGCATACTGCTACATACTACGCGTCGTTCTAACAGGTACCTCACAACCTCCGGTGCATAAGAACTGCCAGAGGCAGTGATGGATGTAGATTTAGATTCTGTTGGTAAGCCCAGGACGGTTCTCAGCACGTCCTTGGTAAAGTTGTAACTCAGCTGCTCCGCAGCGCTCTAGATGGATCAGGTGAGTATGAAGTGACACCCCGAGGCGGAAGGAAACCCACTTCATCGGTTTTCGGTGCCCACTTGAGAAACGCAGCCGATGCGGTCTGCGGCCTGCCACTTTGCATTGCGGATTGCATGGTGTCGAGCAACTTCTGGCGGGTCTTCTCATCTGCGCTTAGTTTTTTCTCTTCTCGGGCGTGTAGCCATTTCTTTCCAGCATCACCCCGACCCATAGCTGCAGCAATGGTTGACATAGCCGCTACCGTGTATGGCACAACTACAAGTATAGATACTGTCTTGCCGCCATCGGATTTTTCTTTGGAGGGTACAGATGAAAGGACGAGGATAGCTTGTCCAACAACTTGGCTTCCAGATTTTGTTGCGTTATCCACGCCTGGGACGAGACGGATGTGAAGGCTGGAGGAAGAGAGGGCAGAGGGGATGGAGAAAGTGTGAGAGGCGAGAAGGACTGAAAACTGCAGGTCCCAGAGCAGGAGAGTGATTTCTTGTGAAGCAATAGCCGCTAGAAGGACGTGGGAGGATGTTAAGGCGAGCAGGGACACGGAGAGCTTCGATGGCTCCGAGAGGAAAGAAAAGCCTGATAACTGTAAAGGACTTGAAAATTGATCAGGTGGTGAAGACAATTCAGGAGTTAGCTGGTATGAATGCCATAGACCCTCAGTCGCTATGCAAGGGGTCAGGTATATTCAGCTGAGATATATCAATCAAAACATACTGAGAATGCTCAGAACGCCCGTCCTGCTACATGACACGCTGGCTATTTTCTGTGCAGGAAGTCAGCAATTGTAGTCCACAAAGAAAAGATACAGATACTTTCCTCACTGTCCACCGAAATTTCGTTTTCTTCAGTCAATGATATGGAGTCTGCCTCATCGATTGCAAAAATCCTGAGGCGGGTGTTTTCGGATGACCCAGAGGAAACCATGACCAAAGCACCACCTTTCGAGGACGAGGAAAAGGAGCATGTACTTGCAGGAAATAGGCTGGTGTGGATCACGGTTGATTGATTTGAGTCGGAAGTCGCTTTGACTTCCAGCGTATTTGCGTCCATCACGGTTACGCTTCCTGTATTTGAAACGGCCAGTATCCTCTCGGGAAGGTCTTCACATGCATATAAAGCGTAAGCCTTTTCGCCTTCCGAGAACTATTTTCTTGGTCACTTGATACAACCAATGGAAAGAGGTCACACAACCAAACTCACTATCACATTTCTCCGCTTTTCCTTTTGTTTTGAGTTGGACGTATCGTCCTGCCACATCCAAATTGTTCGTCCAGCCTCCTCCGCAAGCGACAATTCTGGTGAAGAGGATATAGCAGCGTACGTCCTTGAAGTCTTACTTGAGGACGGTAGCGTCAATGGCGCGCACGTAAATGATGTCGATGGCCCCAATGTATGAGAAATCACTGGATGGAGCGCAGATACCTAGAGAGCGATAAGAGATTTGGTTTCAAGAGAAAGGCTTTACGCACGTCGAGAACATGCACTCCGTCTGCCTGGACTGCGACTGTCACAAAGCCATCAGAGCTTTTCGCACTTTTTGAGGATGAAGCATAGACTCCAGGTGTGTATTTTGCGGCAGCCTTCCCACGGGCTGAAGAGGTATAGCTCGAAAGAACAAAAATGTCGTTTATATTCGAGTTTGACATTGCATATCTTGTCCCAAGGCAGAGCGCGTAAAATTTGGCAGCGACGGAAGTTGAGTGTTCTGAACAGGAAGAGCGGGCCGGATCGTATGACTGTGTTTGCCATCAGCCTCCGCTCAATACTTGCCCTGGAAGGCACGTCAGGTTCGAAGGAGAATCTTTCCTCATTTAAATTCAACTACGCTGAAGGGAATTACGATGCGCTTATTGAAAGGACGCGCAGATATTCACAAGCCAGAAAGACTGCAGGGAACAATCTTCTCGCCTTGCAATCTTGCAATAGTAGAAAAGGCACAAAGCGAGTCAACGACTCCTGCTATGACACACTGCAAAGGGCGAAATGAGATTGTATATTGAGAGGAAGAAGCCTAAGTAATGAGGCCTGAGGCGGGGAGGAGCTATTTCTGGACCGGTTTGTAGATGGGATTTTCTACTTCGTGTATTGGCTTCTGACCAGCAGGGGTACCGGGAATGGTTTTTGTCAGGCCCTAAAGGAAATGACATCAGGTCAGGCAAAGGAGAACATCGGAAGATAGAGGTATTTATCCAAGGGCGTGGAACGTACAAGCTTCTCGAACATGCATGCGTTGAGTTTTCGCTCAGCTGGACGGCATTGGTAGTATTCCTGTACGAACAATCGGAGGTCAGTTTTGAATTAGGAATTTCGCGCGCAAAATCCACGGGAACATGATTAGTAGAAGACGAAACAAGTCCCTGGACTGCACAGAGGGCCAGCTGGAAGGTATTGATGTTGAACGAACCTGGTTTCTTTTTTCCAAACAGTTCCAATGCTCGTCCCACTGTGGCAGGCAGTGCTCTCGCATCTTATTGATCCTGAAACCCGTAAAAAAATCCTTGTCAAGAGGTGCGAAGAGAGCATATGGTGAAGGACACGTACAAATCAATAGTGCACCGCGTCACCTTCCTGCCCTCCTTCAAGCAATGACCTGGATCTCGATTCTCGTTCTTGCAGAGCATGAAGTCCTCTGAAACGTGCGGCAAACAACACAGTCAGAACAGTGTCCGAGAGAACCCATTGGTCATTAAACGCGTTTCGAACCATTGTACTCCTTGCAATATGCTCCGATGAAGAAAGCAGCACTCTTCAAAGGCGCACTTGTCACTCCGACCTCGTCGACATGGGGAACGTCCGCCGGCATGGGTGTCTCCTCAACGTATTTCTTCCGAGAATACAGGCCTGGCTGAACTGTGCTCATTCTGGACCCAAATCAAAAGTGTACCGCAGGGAACTTCAATCAACGAAGTCATAGTGATTATATTCCTGGAACGCACCTTGTGGAGGTCGTCGTCAGTGGCAGTCGGAAGAGGACAGCGGGTGGGAATTATGGAGCGGAAATTGAATATGTAATTCGACCAAAATATTCATGTAATCTCTTCTTTCTTCCCCTCACATAGAAGTTCCATATCATAAGCCATGGTATAGTCGTCTGAGCACTAAAGCCTGGTAAATCGAGCCTGATACCGTGTACCAGCCACCCCGGATTGCCAAAGTCTTCCACATCCAGGTGAAGACTCATAAGCTTACGATCATGCTTTCAAGTCTTGCACCTACAACAACAATCGCGGAACTGAAAAGAGAGGCGTTGTCTGCGCTTCAGTCGGACGTTGCGTCAAATTCTCTAGATGTTAATGCAATGGAGCCACCAGAACTAGATATCGAAACAGAAGATGACTTTGAATTATGTCGTGTTAAGAAGGAGAAAG
The DNA here is from genome assembly GCA_002938385.1 of Gymnopilus dilepis. Taxonomy (NCBI): domain Eukaryota; kingdom Fungi; phylum Basidiomycota; class Agaricomycetes; order Agaricales; family Galerinaceae; genus Gymnopilus; species Gymnopilus dilepis. The sequence goes on from NHYE01005559.1 coordinate 14,600, forward strand.
GAAAGCCAACCAATGATTTCGAAATCCTAGAGCCTACTAGAATGCTACGCGACAGTGGGCTTTCAGGCTGGGAAGCAGTATTCTTACAACCACGGGACAGAAATACCGGTAAGCACTATGATTCCTTCGACCGTCATGGCCATCTGCGTTTCTAGTTTCTTGTCCCAATGACAACACCACTCCAATCTTTGATGCTCGATTGGGCCTCATGCTTCTCATCGCCTCTGCCACTTCAACGCCATACAAATGATCCAATTTTGACAGGCGAACTTCTCCCCGTTCAATATACCCCTCCACCGATGTATCCTGAGGAGCAGCAAGAGGAAGAGCCTCAAAGTCGAGTGCCTGAAGTATCGAACAGCAAAGGCAAGCGAAAAGCGCGCCCTGATGAAATCGACGAAGAATAAAATTAGAACCGAGCCAGAAGGCTTCGACATTTGTATATTACAAAGACATACCATAATCTACGCCATAACAACTGCGCCGTGAGCTTGATACGACTACGAGCCATGCTTTGGTATGGATGACCTAGGCCAAGAGTAGGGAGCGAGTGGCAGGAGGGCAGCAGCGACGCGTCTTCCTTCTTCTGCTAGTATATTGTAAGTAGAGCACGCATTTCTCTGGAGAAGCTGGAAGTCAACGTTTTACTCCTCGGCGGGGCAGATTGGCTTACAGTGTCCATAACGTCCAGTTGAATGCCGCGCTCACTCAGGTAAGGCCGCAGGAATGATGGCGGCATCACAAGTGTTTTACCGGTGCCTAGCAGCAAAATTTCTGCAGTAATAATTATTCAGTACAGCAGCCTTCGAATTCCTCACACAAGAAACTGACCAGGTTTTGGGGTAACGGCGTCAAGGATCTCGAAGCGTTCTTCGTTCCAGCCGCGCCATCTCTCGGCTGTCACCCTGGACTGCAAATCGATCCCGGGCACGTCCCACAGAAACACCTTCCCTTCAAGAAACATACAGGCGCCAGGTATAACAAGGCCGTCGGCCAACTGGATACCAGACTCAGATATCGAAGCCACCTGCACTGCAGGTGGAATATCATCTGCCAGAAGGTTAGTGAACGAGCGGTCCCGCAAAACAGAAGTTGTGTGCAAAGTTCGCGTTGGTAGGACTCCCATGGCTGGCTTTCGCAGCAGATTCACGTCAAAATGCCCAGAAATCCTATGAGGTAACCGTCCAGATCGAGAAACGGCTGTGAATCCAAGCCGTAGCACCATTTTGCTCTGATAGTAGATTGTACTTGGTGGTTGTTGGTCAAGACGGCTGAGTTCAGGGTGACCTTAACCCTATGTGATTAAAATCGCCTTTTTTATCATCACCTTCCGCTCTCCACTCAAAAAGCATCATTAAGCCCTTGAGGCTTCCGGCAAGAATCATTTAGGTCCCTGCGCCAGGGTCGAATTTTGGCGCCTGGAGCTGATACGCCGCTCGTGGCTTGATCGAAATACAGCAGCTTGGCCGAGCTTTCCAAAGAAAATACACAAGTCGCCCATGATGCTGAGCGTTGCAACGCGTCTTATGCCAGCGAATGGCTTTCACATTGGATCTCTTTCACCTTGCCTAAGGCGGCAAGCCCTGCGCAGCTTTTCTGAGCTATCTTCCGGCTCGGGTCTTCCTCTCAGCCCAAACCACGACATCTACGTTTCTCTGTCCTCCGACCCATACTTCAATCTGACTTTTGAAGACTGGTTGGTAGTCACATGCATCTTCATTCAACCTGTTGACTGATATTCTATTCTTGGGCCACCTACCACTTTTCACGATGCTGTTGATAATGCAATACACCCTGCTTCTCACCTGTGACTTGCCTGCAGGCTGTTTCGCCATTCCAATCCTTCTAAGCCCCAGTTGCTGATCTATCGCGACGCGCCCTGCGTAGTGATTGGTCGCAATCAAAATCCATGGACAGAGGTTAATTTCTCTGTTCTGCGCGCTCGTGGCGTACCCTTCCTTCGTCGACGAAGTGGAGGAGGTACAGTCTACCATGTGTGTTTCATTCCCCGTCTCTCGTTTTCTTTCGTTTCCAATACCCTTATCTACCTATGATTAGGACATGGGAAACACGAATTTCTCAATACATCTACCGAGGTCATCTTTCGATCGTCACTCCACAGGGGAACTTGTCCTTCGTGCAGTGCGATCGCTGGGAATCGATGCCAGACTGAATGAGAGAAACGACGTTTGCGTCGGCACAGATAAGATGAGTACAGCCTTACAATGATCTTTCTCTTTCGAGCACTAGATATCTTTACTTTGTACTATCCTATTCGGCAGATCCCTTGAGGCTCGCCACGTTCATATCTTTTCTGAAACTCTAGAGCTCATTATCTGCGGTTCCAAGAACATATGTGCTTACCCCGAATGCTCTAACACGTCTCAGGGTCTGCGTACAAGATTGTCAGCCAACGAGCTTATCATCATGGCACCATGTTAATTTCAACGGAACTCGAGACTTTGGGGGACGTGTTGCGTCCGGAACAAGTAAGCCAGCTCGATTTAACACTCTCTTCTCCCCTTGCGTCGTTCATTTCCGTTCATTTGGAGCGTATTGCCAGCGCCTAAAGAGATTGCCCTGAATTCGTCAAGAGTTTGGTGCCGGAGTTTCGGAATCGTGAACCTGCTGTTCCCATTCTCATCTTTTGGATCTCAGGGAAATATTGTGACCAAGGGTGTCGGCTCCGTGCGCTCTCCAGTATGCAATCTTCAACGATTTGATCCTAGCCTCACGCATGAGGTTTTCACTGCTGCTGTGATCACCAAGTTTCAGGAGGAATACGGAGTTTCGCAGAAGGTGACTTATTTAGCCCTGTACGGACTAGCGTTGGATACTGATACACTAGCATTTGGCAACAGCCTTTCATTGTACATGAGTCAGAGAGCATCAAAAGCAACGACTACATCGGCTCGGGGATGGCGGAATTGGCAGTAAGCGACATAGTGATAACTTGCCTTTATGGTCGGCAGACCAACTCCTCTTTTCCTATGAAATAGACCTGGGATTGGTTGTTCGGGCAAACTCCAGAATTTACGCGTATACTTGACCAAACTTTCTCATGGGGGATTGTGGTATGTTCTTGAATCCAAAAATTGCAAACACGTTCTCACTATGTCTGGATACTAGCATCTACAAATCCGCTCCAAACATGGGATAATCCAGGATTTCTCAGCCAGAATCTCGGATACCTGTCTGCAAAATGCCGACTTGGATGCCTTTTGTAATTTTACTCGGAGCTTGTACCAGGGTTGCAAATACGGGTTTATTGACGATCTAGGGGACATTCAACGCTCAAGGACCGATCTCAACAAGCCAGAGCACATTGGAGCTGAATGGTTTATGCATGTGCGAGAGGTCCACTCCTGGCTGCAAAGTACTCTCAATATCCGGTAACTCCGTAAAAGTAATTTATTCCTTCTGCAACGTAGTTTCAGAGTGACTTTGTGGATCTCGCGTCGAACACTTACAAGGCCAATTTTTGTATCCTTGTCTGCCATACCCTACCCCCCTTGTCAAGAAGACGATCAATCACCTCCGTCAGTCAGAAAAATCTATCTCTTTCCAATTTAATTTAATTTCTCGTTGTGGCAATTTATTTGATACCTCCAAAGCAGATGTGGGTCTGCATACGATCCGTTTTCGACGGCCATCCTTTTCTTCTGCCTTGCTAGTACGTGGGGACGCTACCATCCCTTTCCCGGCAGGTTTGCAGGCAGAACACCTTCTGTAAACTTTATTCCTTGATGCGAAATTCCTCCGACGCTTCCTTTCTCGACTAGGACTTCGTCAGGGAGCTTTCGGAATACGACGAACTAGTCTTTCAGTCTCGAACACCATCGAAGATCGAACGAAACAATATTCTCATCTAGAGGCCCTTGGAGTGGCCGAGTGTCGAAATTCGACCCCCGATGCCCTGGTTAAAAGCGCGTCGCTTCGTGAATTACTTGAAAATTTGTTGGTCAAGCACATGCGGAGGCTGGGGCCTCGAGATAATCCAGCTCGTAGGATGCCAGTATGATGGCCTAGAGGACCACTGCAAAGAGGGGAGGGGAACTACGGAATTTCGAAGCATAGTACAACGTTGCTTGAGATTAAAAAAAGCCTTTTTCCAGCCTTTCAAGCCCCATACGCAAGAACCCCATTAGAGAGAAGGCTATTTCTGTGGTATATCTGGACCCTGTCATGGGTGTGGATGACGGCGCTGGAAGTGGACGACAGATGTACATAGCCATCACGTTAGGCTGGAAGCGAATAGGTCCCTTGGAACGAGGATCAATCCCAAATTTTATCTACGCTGCTGCCTCCAAGAACGGGGCCACAACAAAAGTAAGGGTCAAGAACGATTGCGGAAGCATGAGTAGGTTCAGAGGAAATTTCATTTCCGCGACGTTGCCTGTAAAATGCTGAAACATTGCAGCCGGGCGGCCCCCTGGTTCTTTCTGCAACCCGAGTCTTTTGGTGTAAATCATCAGCTGCGTTTCGGTCAGCCGTCTAAGAGCATCATCTTCTTGATCTACCCCGCCGTTGTAAGCCAAAACAATCTAGAGGAAGACATCATTCTTTCACATTGTCAGCGGTAGCAAAGCGAACCCTCAGAACTATGACACCGGCATCGCGACGTTCAGAAGCTACGTCAAAAATTTGCCTGGTATGGTGTCCTTTAGACTCAGCGGCGTATACTTATGCTTTGAACATCGCATGCCTCCCAGAGAACTTGAAATTACCGTGAAGTCACTGTCAGGCCGATTGTGTCGATTGGAACACAAGCCCAAACCCCCTTTTCACCTTTACTCTAGAATGGCCGTCTTGCAAGGTTGAAGCCACAAAGGCCATGCTCTCCACTTTGGCGTCAAATTTTTATGAAGCAGCCTTGACCTGCGCAACTTTCGTCCGTACTTCAAGGCCTTGAGTTCTGGGCATAATGCGCATCTTTCACCCGGCGTAGTGGCTAGTTGAGACCCTTAGAAAATGTCGGGAAGGGCTCCGGTCCTGGCCCGACCTTGTATTGAGTTCTTCTGTCAAGTTCGCAATGTGGCGTTCTGCTTGAGAAACAGGGTCTGGAATACATTCGTATGGCTGCTTGTTTTACGGCCATGCGAATACCTGGCATGTTTTGTCCGATATTGAGGTGCATTCGCCCCTTCTGAGTAACCTCGAGAAAGAAAGGGCTGAATTTCTGTAGTAGACCCTGATCAACATCAAGGGACCTACACGAGACCACTTTTCGGGTAACCACCCGATTTCCGACTTTGTCACCTTGATCAGAAATGAGATCCAACTCGATTGGATATTTTCGTGCCGACCACCGGTCATCTCCCTTCAGCACCGACTTCCTGGTTCATTGAGGCCCACCGCGACAGGTAGCCGTAAATCAATCAACCACATCTGCTACCTAGCCCCACAATAGTACAACCCCTACTCAATCTTTTGACGCATGTCACCTCGAACAAAGCACACCGAGGTCAGGAGGTTTGTTCATGATATCTGATACCTGGTCAACAGGATGGCAAAAGAAATACCTGCTCAGTAATGGATTTCAAGTTCCTAGATGCAGTAAGAAAACCGCCAGTAATAAAAGTGTCATAAGGCACCAGGTATTCCCAGAAGTTGTGGCCACCCTGCAAGGATCAGCGATGAGATTGGCTATAGATTGGTGTTGATACGATGCGAATATCGGTGGTGACTCCCCATAGATCGAGGGGACACGTGTCTATTGGCACAATCTGTACATGGGCAATTTCGGTCGATGGCATGGATAAGCAGGCATAGAAGTTAACGACTCAACGAGACGGCCACTAAGTATCTTGCTCATTACAAAGTCACGTGCGCTTCAGTCGAGATTCGGGGACGCCTCAATGAGTATGATACGCTGTCCAACGATTCCAAGACGTGCTGGAGAAAAGGAAGAGAAGAGCCTCCGCTGCCATAATTTGGCTGGGAGACAAAAAAATCTTCTGTTTCAGTGTATTTGATCCAAGATGGTAGGTAAAGTCGATTCCAGCTTTATGCGTCTCCAGGATAGCATGGAGAGTCGTTGTCAAATATTGGGAGCTCAAGTAGTCAAAATGCACACTGGTATGATGGAATTTTGAACAAGACACGCTGAATGGCTTTGTCCCAGAAAATAGTGACGACCGACTAGCTCCACTGAGACGGAGGTAGTAAATGCCCTTCGACTATGAGACCGGGCTAGCCCACCAGACGCTGCTCTTGGAGAATTCTGGGGGAGCAGTGGGATTTGTCTGCAACAATTCACAATCAGTCAGTCAAAATCTGTGAGGTCAGGGGAGATTGAGACGTACGGATTGCCCCCGTATGTGACCCGTTAACTGCTTGTCTCGATTCATCATCATTGTATCCCAGTTGTCAATCGAGTAGCGCGGAGGCTAGACATATAATTTAGCGTCGCATTTCTGAATGATTGATGGCTGTATACGAAGCCGACCTTTCCCTGATTTTGCGCCCTTTGTGATACGTTCAACAAGGTGCCAGCCACGCCGAACATTGCAGTGAGCAGACCTAACCGAGACATCAACAGGATTCGAGCCCAGTACACGATTTTGCGTACCGAACGGAATAAGTGCCTCCCAAGGAACAGGCATTGTGAATCAGAATGAGGTGGGGGTGATGAGAACAACGTCGAGACCGTGCGAGACGGTGAACAACTATTTGCGCATGTTATGCAAATGGGCTTACTATTTTTATTTTGCCAATCATAGGAGCGAAGGAAGGGCATTCGCCAGAAATCCTCGAAGGCTATACAGAGAGTTCTGGGACCAACCAGTCCAAATAAATAATGGCCTTTGGATTATACAGGCCAATCATACTTAATTAATACATGCTGTAAACAAATCGGCCGTTATTGACTGGGAATACGATTCTAGACGAACAATGGTACGCCAGCACTCAAAAGCTGTCGTTGTTGGGCCAGACCACTCAGTAAATAGACAGAAAATTTCAGAAATTAAGAACGTAGCATACAAACTTGTTTCATAGAAAGTTGTCACGGATTCAAAAATGAAAGCTTCAGATACTCGCAACTTCATGCTGAATTGAATACCTAATTTGTAAAAGGGCCCGGTCCCCTACCGTCTTGAACATATTCATGTTGTTGATTATAATTCGAGTAGAGTTCCTGCGAGTTTGAGTTGCCGCTAGGAGTTTGGCACATGTGATAGACTGTAGAATAAGAGGAATCCTCAACGTCAAAATTGACGTCCGGGTCTCCATGCTCCTGAGCAGGTACCATTGTGTTTTCGATGTTACTCGAATGCTCCAAGAAATACCTCAAGTCAGGCCTAGGATGCGAAGGTAAAATCCCTGTCGTGTTGAAACCAGTGGACGTGTCCTGGTTTTCAGGAGTCCAATCTGGAGAGATCCATGGCTCAGACGCGGTTGGGTCAATAGATGTCGCACCCAGATGTTCATCATGAAGAGGAAGAGATGTTAAATCGAATGAATCCTCGGGCTGCCTGGTCAAAAGATCACCAGAACAATTTATTGAGACCGGATCGGCTTCGTAGACGGGATATTGCGCATCAGTTGCTGGCAAGCCAGGAAAGGGAACAAAATTGGGGTTGTGCAATGCGTGTGTATGGTCATGCGCAGGGGAGCTCGGTATGGCGCAATAGGATGAAGTAACCGGGAGAGGTACTCCCATATATTGACGGTAGTCTGCAGGCGACCCAACACGACGATCAGATATAGCGGCTTGGGTTATGAGGTGAGGAGAGGGGTGCTGGGACATAGGAACCGTGCTGTCGTGCAAATATTCTTGAAGGCCAAAGGCGACATCATATCCACTAGAAGAGTGATCGATGAGCTGCGGGTCTGCCGACGCAGAAAAGCTACGAGACCGTGTTGCTGGATCTAAGCGCGTAGGATGCGCAACGATATCGCGTGGTCTCGTTGGCTGAGAGACCCTCCGGTTCTTCCTCGGTCTACCGCGCTTGGGCCTGACGGTGACAACAATGAAGTTAGCTGCTGTGAGTTGTGAGATTTGAGTGTGCAGTGTAAAGACGTTTACGTTTCAAAGCCGTTAATGAGGCAAGTACCAATACCAGGCTAAAACAAATTTTGTTAGAGTGAGCTGCAGTGCGACCTGGGACAACATACAAGGTCTTGCAATTTCCTCTGTATGCGTGGTTTATTTTGTTGAGAGGCACTGCTTTGGGCCTGAGGATTTGGCGTGTCCATAGTCGGCGTCGATGGCAGCAGTGTGCAAGCTCGCAGGCTGAGAGGTGTTGGATTCTTGTGCTGACTGATGTGTCCTGGATCGAGGAACTAGGAGGTTAAGCGACACTGGCTTTTAAACCGCAGGGTTTGCGCGCTTCTCCTAAGTATAGAGGTAATAGAGCTCGTGGCCTTCGAGAGGGGTGTACCAGTGTCGTCCGACGTGGTGTATCTGCGAAATCAATCTGAGATTCATAAGTTACCAGTTTGGAGACCTCTTGCAAAACAGTGTTTACAGGCCTCATGGCTGGGGTCAGAAACCTGGGTCCTCGCCTCGAATGTGAGCTGCGAATTGTTGCGGAAGAGCCTGAGAGATCACACCTCCAAAACCTGACAAAAAGGCCGAGAGTTCCCACCCTCCATTTGGCAGGCTGATATCGGTCCGCAAAAACAACTGAAACTTGCTGATCTCCGTTCGGCGGTTTTCTATAGGCGCCTAGATGGTCGAACAATTCGTTGTACGTCGAAATGTACACATCGATTTGAACGAAGATGTTCATCTCAAGTGAAATTTTGCAGTGTTTTTCTTTTTTAATAAGATCACTGCTCTGCTCCCTAAGACGACGCAAGCACGTTCGGATGCGCTGCGCGGAAATGTAGATCCGAACCACATAAATGAATGACGAAACCTTGATCCTCGTGGCTTGCTATCAGTCAGTACCACGCAACTGCCAGGTGTCTTAACTTTTTCCTTTGATGTACGTTGTGGCACTCTGCAAATGCCGTTGTTTCCAACTTGAAGTAGAATGTGACTAAAGCTGCTTGAAGGCCTCGAGTTTTGATCCTCTTGATTGTTCTACCCCAGCATTACGGCAATGGCTTGTTCGCTACTAAAAGGAGGTGGGTAGGGAACATCGGACTGAAAAGATTGCCGCAAATGAGTTCCCTTAAACAGAGAAATGAAACGGAAATTACCTATAAGGTCTTCGTTATCCATCTCCGGTAGCTCTACATCTGGCGCTACCACTGTAATCTAGCAACCAACATGCACAAAATACAGCACTTGACTTACAGTCAAATGTGATCGGGTTGGAATTCTTTTTTTACACTGCTGCTCGAGCCGGCGCGCTGGAAACCAATTACTATACCTTGCTTCGTTGACTTTTCTTGGACTTTGGATTAGCTAAGGAGAATAATACTATTTTCATTGAGGTCGCCTCAAACTTCTTGTGAATGGACGGACCCGCGTCATGCGCTATATATTGATCGTTTTTTAAGCGCTGGCTGTCGTGCGGTAGGTTGACTTGACAAATGACATGGGCGTCTATAGCGGTCTGGCATTTCAGGATGACAGCCTTCTTTTCAGTGTAAATGCCAAGGTTGGGTGTTCCTTTCCTTCGGGTGTACTTACCATGGGCTACGCTGTTACATACTCGGAAGGAAGTCCACATTGAATAATTTGTGGGACAACTGGATGTCATATACTGGTCGGTGTTCATATACTCGAGTATTTTGAGTAGATTTTTATGCTGCAAATACTTCACACAGCCTTCCGACACCTTCAGCGAGCTTCTAATACTGTTGACCATTTCTCCTGATCCGGATAATCGGCAAACTCCCGATCAGCCAAATTAGTAGTAGTGTGGCGCACATCGAATGTGGACACCTTCAAGATGTAGACTAATCTTCTGAGTCCTCTTCGCACAATTGCCCGACCTTCCGAGTCTGAGAACACAATTTCGGAAAGTAGAAGGGGGTATCTAGAGTCTAGCTCTTGCATCTCAAAGAAAGGTGTAACAACACAGTTTCTGGCACATGAGAACTGGGAACGCGGGGTATTACTAACCCGATAATTTCACCATTAGTTAGTGTTAGAAGAATTACTTCGTAAATCAATAAGACAAGGCTGGCGATTACATGCAGCCTTTTCAGCGAAGATTAGGTATAGTTACCACGTAATTTACCAAGCTTGCCCGAACTCGGCGTTTGCTACTGATCATGGACAGCCTTCTTGAGGACCGCAATCACCCCTCCATACTGGGTAATGAAACTATCCAACAGGCCAGATACTTTCAGAGCTGTGGTCGTCCGCTTGTGTGTATACGGGCAAAGAGCTGCTGATTGAGCGGCGCCTCAATAGGCAATTGCTGCAAAGTCAGGGCTGCAGTCACAGCCTTCGCTGTTTAAATATATGAAATTGCTATGCTGTACTTGGGGTAAGATATACAAATGTTGTGATAAGTATGCGAGAAGATAAGCGATTGGAATCCGAATAACAACAGCCTTTGCCAAACACCTTGAGGTGTGTTATGTGAAGGGTCATGTTTTCTTAATCAAATCTCGTTCACTAGCTCTCGCTGGGACGGGAAGTGGTTGCAATGCCGATAAAGACGCATGGTGAGAAGACGGATCTAGTCCAGTATCTTTCGCCTTTCGTGTATTTGTTCCTGAGAGTAGGCGTGTTGGGTTTCTCGCGCGGGACGTCCCAGCCAGACTACGAAGTTTGACCTTCTGTGGATGAGCAGGAGGCGAAGCGTGACGAGCCACGCGTTGTCGAATAGGTCGAGAAGGATTGACAATTCTGGCAGCTTTAGGCGGTGTCTGTGAGGACCGAATGATTTTCCTTCTTTTCTCCTCTGGCGGTATTTGTTCTCGGTCTTCAGCAGCACCGGCACTCGCAGACGAAGTGGCAATAGAATTACCGGCGGCATCAATTGAGTGTTCGGGTACTACAGGTGAAGACTTGCTGGCCTTTCCGGCTTTGAGTGTGTTGTGAAGTTGTGGCATATCTTGGTCAGACTCCGAGATGTCCTGAGAGGTCTCACTCTCTATCTGACGTACCCGATTGCGAGGGTTCAACGTCTTTGATCGAGGATGCGCACGTTTCTTGCCGATGACAGATGCTGAGGGCGACGGCACATTCGCGTTGGGCGCTGACAATGATGACGACGAATCAGAGAGGGAAGACGAGTCGACGGGCATCGCGGAGTCATTGTCTGCTGTCGTCAAAGCTGATGATCTGCTCGGTAGGCTCATGGCAGAAGAAGCTGATTTTAGTGACACGAGACGTCGCGGGGGTATCTGTGATCTGAGCGACCCCATGGGTAGAAGTGGGGTCCGGAGAGTGATATCAAAGTCGTCTTCATCTTCATAATCATCCGCGGACATACTATCATCGTTGTCGTCAGGTTCAGGCGAAAGGGGAATCCCGAGGAGTTTGCGTCTGTCGCTCAAGTCACCGGCGTGGCTGGGATTCAAAGGCTCACGTGGCGGCAAGAGCGACTTGTGAAAATCCTCCTCAGGAACTTTCTCTTCTTCGATTTGCGGCTGAATGGAAACGAGGGTAGATTTGACAGTCAGCCTTGAAGTCGTAGCCAATGGTGTGGGTGGATAGGCCGAAGGGAAAGGGGGATACTGGCGCCACTCTTCGTATTGCTCTTGCTCGAGAGCAAGAAGAACGGCATCATCCGCATTTTCGAGACGGAGGGTCCCCGAAGGCCCAACGTCAACCTCTTCATCAACATACGAGGACTGAGGAGGATACCAAATTTGATGACGTGATGACGATCCTGATCCCTGCCGCTGAGCTGCTGGTTTGTGCGAGTCTATGTTGGAATTCGTAGGTGCATCGTTGCCGCAGTGAGCTCCTGCCTTTTGAGATGAGGTGCGTGACTGCCTTTCCCTTGGTATGTCGCCGCGTAAGACCGGCTCCAATTCACTGTTATCCCTCCCATGGCGAGCTGTACTTGTATCATCTGAGGGTCGACGGTTGTATGATCGTGTCGACGGTTTGTTGTGAGTAGCCTTTCGAGGAAATTGTACCAGCTCCTTGTCTTCATTTCCTGTAACTCCGGGCGTATGTGCAGCACCTGAAGAGGCAAGAAAAGACGTCGGTACTTCCGAAGTATTGACTGCGTTTGATGTGCTTGACTGGGTATCCGAATCGAAATCAAAGGCACTCTGAGACGAACCGAACTTTCTCCTGTACCAGTCCAGCCCAAGACGAATAGGGTATGTAGATAGGGCGAAGATAAAATCGCCGATGTGGAGCATGAGTTCAAGTGTGGCATCAAGCGTACGTGTGTATGGTTTGACAAGGGGTCGGATTACATGGAGATAAATGGGTTCCGCGCCCTAACTACCATTTAGCAAAAGAAGGCTGTGATCAGCTGGTAAACTTACTCTTGCACGCGTTAGAATCAAGAACAAAAGAGCCAATGACTTGAATTCCTCGTAAAATGGTATGAATAAGCAAACAACGGCTTCCACCGTGCGCTCATATATGGACAGAGACGCCTAGATCGTCGAGTAAGTGGGTGAACTTTCAGAAATATCCACAGAACGAACCCAGACAATCCAGACAGCGAGGCAACCTTTCATGTCCCGCTTTCTTTGCGACATTGCACGAACACTTGGACGTCCTGCATTACGCGCAGAGGGCGGCGGTTCCTTTAATGTCTTGTAGGAGTCGTATACATTCAAAAATAGCATAAGCAGTCGAAGGACAGGTACGAAGAGCGGCATGCTTCAGATGTTCAACGATTCCTTTGACGTAGGTTTGGCACGAGAGGTTTAAACCGGTAAGACCGCCCTGGGTTGAGCATGTATAGTAAACCGCTAAGTACCCCGCAGTATTGCACGAGGTATAGGGCAGTTTTCAAGAGAACGTCGTTGTGCTAGTCGAGAATGCTGAATGGTGCCCTGCTCGCGTGTTGCAGCAGCAGCAAGGCTTTTGACGGTGATTATGTAAGCCACTGTTCTATGCGGCCCGCCCCGTTCGCTCTTGACTCTGAACGACCATAGCCATGCCAAAGATCAGGACAACTAGGACGAAGGCACCTCCAGAGGGCTACGAAGATATAGAAGAAGTAGGTTAATCTTCATTAAGTCGTTTCAGTGCTGACAATTCGACAGATTCTTGACGACTATGCCAAGAAGATGCGCGACGCAGAGAACGAGTCGCACGAGGGCAAACGCAAAGCAGAGTCTCTCTGGCCAATCATGCGCATATCTCACGCACGCTCAAGATATATCTACGAGTTATATTATAAACGGGAGGCCATCTCTCGTGAGCTCTATGACTGGCTGCTGAGGGAGGGTTATGCTGATGCGAAGTACGTGTTGTTCATCCAGTTTCTGCGTCATGTTACTGACCATTACCCCAGCCTCATCGCGAAATGGAAAAAAACTGGCTACGAAAAGCTGTGCTGCTTGCGCTGTATACAAACAAGGGTATGGCTGCGGTCAAAGTCTGTTCGTCATCTCTGTACGTTTCGCTGACGCCCACCTAGGATATGAATTACCAAGGATCGACGTGTATCTGTCGAGTACCTAAAGCCCAGGTGCGCTCCGGTACGGTCGTCGAATGCGTTCATTGTGGTACGCAGCATTATAAGTCTCGAGTTTTCTTTTACTGACCCTGCATAACAGGTTGCCGCGGTTGCAGTTCTGACTCATGACAAGGTTCAAGCATAGCAATTCTCTTGGTGCTGCTACCTCCTCCTGTTTGATACGACTGCATATTAGAGCCCTGTGCACATTCAATTTGGCGTCGCCGGCGACTACGGTGAGACCTTCCACACAGGGCTCTCGCCAGTCTTAGAATGGCGCGTCAGGCACAGTCTTGGGCATTTAATATCCAGCGTATTCGGTACGCTCGAATTAGCTCCGCTTCTTCTACACGCTCTTGGCCAATGGTCCTTGCTGAAATGTATTGTTCCTGTCTCTGCCGTATAAGTGTAGACTGTTAATGACACTTCTCAACCTTGCGCCCAAATGGAGGTGGCCTTGCACCATCCGCGGCCAAATGATCTGATAAGCACTTGGCGCGGGGCTGCCATATCACTTATCTGTGCCCTCATCCCCACTGTCATTCATTATCACCGTGGAGGAATCTTTCTATGCAACGCTGTCTATACACATTTCTTTTTGGCCTGCATTGAGTCGTATATGCAGCCCTGCATCGAAAGAATAATTTATGATCAGCTTGGCAATGGCAGAGGTCCAAGCTCTAGGCGCTGACATCATCCGATTGATCACACGTTTGATATCTCATGTTTGTTTTGCATTTCGTGAGTTCTGTTTTTAGGAGACTCGTCGTCCCTGCCCGTCGGCAATAACGTTAGGTGCGTTTCCATCCTATATAAAGGCATGAAACATCCAGGCCACCGACCCACAATTCGCCCTTTTCCTCGTTGCTGTCATGGGCGAATTTTCGCGCCAGGTCCTGGACTTGTTCTCCCGCGATAATGTCACTGAACAAGTACGCGCTTTTTTACCTTCGTTCAGTAACCTTTCCATTGACAAGAAACTGAAGGGCGGTGTCATTTCTGGAGCCAATCCGACAGTGTACAATTCCTTAGATCCCTTTCAATTATGGGTCATCCAGCTTGGTGAGGCTCCTTCCAACTTTCGTCTTGAGTTCCCTGATGAATTTTGTCGCGTCGCAGTGATTATTATGACGACGACCCAACTCTTGTCGATGCTGCTTTCACGTATACGACAACCCCGTGTAATAGCAGAAGTCATCGCAGGTGTCATCCTCGGACCGACCGCCATGGGCCACATTCCTAAATTCACGCAGACAATCTTCCCCACTTCAAGCATCCCCATGCTCACCCTGACAAGCACGATCGGTCTCATCTTGTTCCTCTTCCTAGTTGGTCTTGAAATCGACACTCGACTTATGAAACGAAACCTCATGTCCTCAGCATCAGTTTCCCTCGCTGGTCTTATCGTTCCCCTCGGATTAGGTGCAGCCCTGGGTGTGGGTATTTATAGGGAATTCGTCAGTCCCACCGTCAACTTTGGATATTTTTTGCTCTTCGTCGCTGTCGCGGTTGGGATTACTGCGTTCCCGGTCCTGTGCCGTATCCTCACGGAGTTGAAGCTGCTTGACACGGAAGTTGGATTGGTCACTCTGTCAGCTGGTGTTGGCAATGATGTGGTGGGATGGATCTTGCTAGCTCTCACTGTTGCGCTTGTGAACGCGTCGAGCGGGCTGACGGCTTTATGGGTACTATTGGCTAGCGCGGGATACACGATTTTCCTCCTATATCCTGGAAGATGGGCAATTCGATGGCTTGCTGTGCGTACTGGCAGCCTCGAGCAGGGCTCACCTACGCTGTCTATGATGGCCATCATTTTGTTCACTGTGTTCATCTCGGCGTTCTATACGGATATCATTGGTGTGCACCCTATCTTTGGTGAGTTCAATTGATTTCATTCCCCGTCTGTGGTTAATGGATATCTCTGCTTAGGCGGTTTCCTGGCGGGACTGATCATTCCTCATGATAATGGCTTCGCAATCTCCATCGTTGAAAAGCTTGAAGATCTCGTGTCCATTACTTTCCTACCCCTGGTATGTCCATGCCTTCTTCCTTCGGACGCGATGCTAAGGCTTGTGGTTTAGTATTTCGTATTGTCGGGCCTCAAAACCAATCTAAGCTTGCTCAATACTGGAGTCATTTGGGGATATATTGTCGTGATCTGCCTCGTCGCTTTCAGTTCCAAGTTCATAGCTTGTGCCACCGCAGCCCGGTTCAATGGCTACACTTGGCGGGAATCTGGCGCTATCGGGGCTTTGATGAGTTGCAAGGGGTACGTCAATAACTTTTCCGACTGGCATTTGGTTAATTGAGGTCAACTAGTCTCGTGGAACTTATTGTCCTGAACATCGGTCTGCAAGCCAATATCCTCACCACGACCACGTTCTCTATGTTCGTTGTCCACGCCCTCATCCTCACCTTCATGACGACTCCTCTTGTGCTCCTGTTCTACCCCGCAAAGTACCGTGTACATCACAAGAGCGAAAAGAAAGACGGGGAGGAAGCCGCAGTTCCAAGTCAATCTTCTTCTCCTGATGGCCATAAAACGAGGTTTGCGATTGTGTTGGACAAGATGGAGGCTCTTCCTCCTGCCATGACACTGTCCCAACTTCTCCAATCTCCTCATGTGGCTTCCAGATCCTCAGTTTTTTCAAGCATCAACGAGAAGGCTATTGAAGCCGGCTTCGACATCACTGACGTCCACCACCCTTCATCAGCTATCACTATTGAAGCGCTTCGTCTCATGGAGCTCACTAGTCGAACGTCTGCAGTCCTCAGATCTCAAGAAGCCGAGTCCCTCATCTACAACGATCCTGTCGTCTCAGTCTACAGAACCTTTGGCCAGCTCAATAACTTCCAGGTGTCTGCCAATCTTTCGGTCGTGAATTTCGACGAATTCCCGGAGACGATTGCCAACCATGTAACTGAGACCAAATCTCAAATGGTGATCATTCCTTGGCCCAGAGGGGCAGTGTCTGTCTCTGATGATGGAAGCCACGATCATGGCTTACATGCCACCACGCGCAATCCATTTGATGGCGCCTTCCACAGGACAACAGCCCAAGATCAGACCAATTCTTTCGTCTATTCAGAATACATCCGCAAGGTCTTCGCCAGCTCGCCAAGCGATACTGCGTTATTCGTTGATCGTGGTGTAGTCAATCCCCCAACTGGTGCTACTAGACAGCACCTTTTCCTGGCGTTCTTTGGTGGACCTGATGATCGGCTCGCCTTGTCATTCCTTGTTCAATTATGTGAAAGACCCTCGGTCACTGCAACTGTAGTGAGACTCATCAAGACTGACCCGTCTATCTCAACACCACCACAGGCAGCGCTCTCGCCCACACCACACCAGGCAAGTTGTGTGCTATTCAAATGCTGCATCCTCTAATTTACCATTTAATTTCGAACAGACCTTGGCAGCTGCTGACACCGTATATGGCCAACATAATACCCAGACTCGCCTCGCCTCAGACACAGCAGACAACATTCTCTGGGATCAATACACCAGAGCCAGTGCACCTCGCCCTGCCAACGTGGCTTCTGCCCTCTCGCGCATGACCTTCCTCACCGAGTCAACGTCCACACCTCTCCGCCGTGTAACTGAGATGGTCAAAGCAGAGGCTGCAGCGAGTCAAGCGGATTCCAAGACTCTCATCGTGCTTGCTGGTCGTTCCCGCAGAATGGCGGTCGAGTCCTTAGGTGCCGAGTTGCGTACTCTGACCTCTGATGGGTCGTCTATCAGCAGCTCGGTGCCCAAGACTCTTGGAGATGTTGGTGCTGCGCTGGTCGCCGCTGGCGTGAATGCCAGTTTGCTTATCCTGCAAGCTGCTCCTTCAGCCAATGCTTAGGTTGGTCTTGGTCTCCGTTCTTCATTCTTTTTTTTTGGTTGTTGGGTTGGTCGATATGATCTGAACGGCTTGGAAGGAAGATACATAGTTTTATGACCCCGATACTGACATCTTGTATTTTTAACTGGTTTTCGTCATAAGTCGCCAGCATTGTTATATAAACTTGAAGCAAATAATTCAATGTCATCAATTGATGGTCATTCAAGAGCGTCAGATTACATGAATACAACTACTTTCCGCTATACAAAAAGGTAGCATGGTAACTTGTCTGCTTAGTGACAGACGTAAGGCATGAAGGTTTTTGATCGTACAAGGCATGAAAAACATCGAAGCAATAAGGACCGAGGGTCAGATGGCGAAAGATATTAAAGGTGATTAGGTAGTATGTTAGGCGGGAGGTCGGGTAAACGGATCAACGAAGAGGTATAGAGTCAAGTAGAAGTACAAGGTGGGTAGACATTGAATTGTTGAGGTACAGCGAGCAAAGCTCACGGCGTCGACGAAGGCTGGGAATAGACGGTGGTGGGTAGATCTTCCCTCGATTTACACTGAGGAGATTGAGTTCAGCAGCCCGACTTGACCAGCACTGCCCAACAGACCTGTATCCGTAGCAGACTCGTTTTGAACGATGGCGTTCATGCCGGAGCTTGAGTTGCCTCCAGACCCAGAAGCAAGTTGGCCGGTGACGTCGCTCTGTAGTTGCATGGGCACGAAGACGACCTTGCTGTTGGCGGACTTGGCCATTTGTTGCACTGCAGATAGGCAATGGTCAGTGGCGTAGAGGTCGGGGGGAATTAAAAATACTCACGAGCTTCGAGTTGACGGATCTGCATGGCTGCAGGAGAGGCCAAGATGTCGGCAGCTTGCCTCATCAACCTGGCGGCGTCGACTTCAGCACGAGCCGCAATGACCTTGGACTCTCCAATCCTCTTCTGCTGAGCGGCAGAGGACAAGGAGGCGGCGACCTCGGGGCTGAAGATGATATCCTTGATGAGGATGCCCTCGATAGCGACACCCCACTTGTCAGCGACATCGCCCACAATTTCGGCGATTTCGTATGCGATAGCTTCACGCTCAGTGACCACGCTCTGGACCGCGCGAGCACCCACGACGTGACGGAGGGTGGTCTGGGCACGCTCAATGAGGGCCTGGCGGAGGTCCGTGATACCAAATGCTGCGCGGTAGGGATTTACAATCTGAAAGTAGATTACGGAGTCACTAAAAAGAGATAGGAAAGGTCCAGGCGTGAGATGGGAGGGTAAAAATAATATGGGGGTTCTAAACTTACATTTCGACATTGACATTGTCACGAGTACTAGAATTGAAGATATCTTTAGTTGAGAATTATAGACGAGATCAATTCAAATGGCACGTACATGACCGTCTGCCTTCCAATTGGGCTAATTTGGATCTTGACGTCGACAATGCGGAGCGATTCCGTGCACACATTGACTTGCACCAATCCCGGGTCGACAGACTTGTAGAATTGTCCAAAACGTGAGACAAGACCGACAGAGCCTTGGAAGGAGCCGTCAGAACCATACCAACCATCAGTGTTAGATATGAAATATACCTTGTTGGACATTGCGGAAAGGATTCGGGAATGGGCAGCAGGGAATTGCACCACAGAAACCAACGCAAGAACCGAGCCCTTGTAATAAGGATCCATAAATCCCGTGCGTCACCTCGCCAGTTCCAAGATCCTGAGCATAAGAAGGCTGCAAAGGACATCCACAGGTTAGAACGTAGATCCCTCAGGGTAAACAAAACACTTGCCTGCATCTCGCTGCGCTTCAAAGGCTGCACATGAAGCATATTGCTATCAGGTGCAGTCATCATAGGCCTCTTCGGTCCTACGGGGTGAGGCTCGTCTGTGACTTTGCCACTCAACTATTAGACTTGGAATTTCCCCATTAGACCCGGAAACTCACCGTTCGCTGCATTATGATCGACGATATTGCCTTCCGAAGGCGAATGGGCGCGAGCCTTGGAGTCAATGCCGTTCTCTGCAAGGTAGGACATGGTCGAGGTGGGAGGGAATGCGATCCTGGGGTTCAGGAGAGCGCGACTTATAAGCGGACGAGGATGTCCTGATTCAAGTGGAGGCCGTGGGGGCACATGCTCACCCGAATTTAGCAACCATTCCACGGTCCAGTTCCGCAGCACCAAGGAAATACACAGCCTCGACCTTTCTCCCCCGTATACTTCGATTTATCTCTTCTGACGACCGTGAAACTCACAATACTTGTATAAGGATTGCAGTGGCAAGGCGATTAGGCCGGACTTCATCCATGGAGGCGTTGTGGAAGCCGAGTGCCGACGGTGGAGTTACTTTCAAAGTCAGTTCGAAACTCTATCATCGGCAGCCCGCGGCAAGCCCTTCTTGTCCTCCTCTTTCAAGCTCAGAAACTTGCAAAGAGAGACTGGGGCTGGCTTGCCAAGAGGTCTCCTCAACGACCAGCACTCTTCATCGTCCGATGAAAGGATGCTATCCATTTTTGAGATATCAAACACTGGCACCTTTTTCGAGTCCAGCTTCAGCCAGTACTTGCCCCAGCCCCTTTCGCGGATCTCTCGAAAGTCTATGAATTACTGCTGCCTCTCAAGACTCAGATCAACAAGCACGCTGCGTTTCACTCACAAAGTCTTGTAGCCGAAGAGTAGTAGACCCACCATCATCGCTTAGAGGAGCCAATGACGAAGGAGCAATAATCTCTCAAATGCGCGCCGATGACAGCTTCTGACATACATCGTGGCTCTCGCCCTGCTGCGCTGACGGTTTTCCGATGGGCGGCCTCTTACTTGCAAGGAAAATCTCGGAAAATGTCGCGTTTTCTCGGAAATCATCTGACTTGTTCCTTATGGGTCCGTTTACTATTTACGTTTCGACCCGAATTGCACCTACTGTCCGTTCCCGCTGGAACGGGCAATGTCAACGCAAAATATGCATTTCTAGATGCCGCATTCACTCCTATTAAGGGCTGCTATGCATGTCTGAAGACACAGCCTTACCCTCCGCAGATTTTTATCAAACGGCTTAACTCGGAACTTCATGTCGAGGATATGTACATGTACGACTGGATGTCCTTGTACATATGATCAGATGGACGACTGCGCGAACCAAAATATAGTGAAGTGTCCTCAGGGCCCCAGCCTCGGCTTTGCCACAGGTTTCTACTCGGTCTTGTGGGGCTTGCTTGTCTCCAAGCAACATTCTGAGAGGCTTAGGACTCAACTGGCAGTGCTCGATCAATGGTCTGGAGTAGTATGATGAACATCTTGTTCTCCGAGCTTGTTGGCTTGAAGGTCTCCGGAGACCAATCACGATGCAGCGAATAACTTGAAGGATTTTCCTGACGTCGGCCTTCATTAAAGTCCTTGGCATTCCGATTCTCAATCGGAGCGCTTTCAAAGCTCTATTCATGTCAGGCTGCGCAGACAGTGCTCTAGCTTCACATTTTACCATGTGCGCCACACGACCTAAATGCAGCATCATAAATACATCGCCCAAATATATCACTTCTTTATCCTGGCAGAACGTCGGGTACCCTGCCAGTCAGCTGGAGGTTCTTCCCCACCAACATCCTGCTTGCGTCTCTTTGCAGAAGCAGAAGCTGCCCCACTTCTTGATTTGACGGGCTGCGCCTCTTCGTCAGTCTCCTCAGCATCATTTTCATCATCCGAGGGGTCTTTTGTTTTCCTCTTTGCAGATCTCTTTGACTTCGGTGGGGCAGCATCTGCGTCAGATTTTTTGGCCTTGCCTTTCTTCGTTGGCTTCAGGTCTACTTCCTCCCATCCGCCCTTCTCGGCCAACTGATTGATGGCAAGCCATGCGCCTTTCTCTACTCGTTGGACGCTGAGACGACCGCGTGTCACCAAGTCCATACCTCAGGACAGGAAAAAAAATAGTGAGATAAGATTCAGAAGTCGTGGAGCGATGACATGTACCTTTGATGGCTTTGGCGCCCTCTTCGCCGAGGTAAGAAACTTCGTGGGGTATTGAAGACGGCGATGAATCAGCAATCTTTTTCAGCAGCGCTAGAGGCACGAAGTGCTGCGCTCGTGAATCAAAGGTTAGGTCCACCATGAACCACTTCGGATTCTTCTCGTCGGATTTCTATTGTAGGGTCGAAAATAACTATCTCAATTGCAAGGTAAGAGTGTCGAGACGACAATTTCTTACGGGGTCATAATAAGGATGAGAACTGCGCAATATACTTCAGAGGGATTTGAAGGCGGAAAGCAAAAAAACGACCTACGAGTCCCATGCGGTATCTTGACCTCATGTATCAGTTATCTATCAAAAAGGAGCAAAGTTTGTCCTCACAATCAGGATATGCTTCTTTGGATACCTGTTACAAGGAGTCAGACGATTACAGACTCTCTACCTGCATAAATGTGGATACTGCCGTACATGCGCAAATCCAGCAATGCCTTTAAATCGGCTGGACATTTGGCAAACACATCAAATGCCATAGTTGGGTTGGCAACGCACCTGGATTTTTACAGTTCGAATGGTAAAATAAAGCCTAGAAAAAAAACAAAATCGACATAAGTTCTGTGGGTGTCGGAAAATACTCGTTGAGTACCTTATCACCTTCTCTCATCTCCTTCATGAGATTGCGCGCCTCGTAATTTCTGACGCCTTCCCATGGTGAAGTTTTGACGCGTTCAAAGTCCTCTACGCTGAACTGATCGAATAGAAAGAGCTAAATTAGCACCAATTTGATATCCAATACCAGGTTCAGAGAAGAAGACGCGTGTTTTCACCGTCGTTTGTGCGAAACGTCATCCCACCTTGACGTCTTTGCCTTTCACAATACGCGAGTCTGGTTCAGCCTTTAACAACCAGTATGTCTCGGAAGCAGCTGAAGGCATTCTTCTTGGTCGTCTCCTTGGTAAGATCAGACCTGATAAGGCAATTAGAAGGAGAATATTAAGCGGCGTAGTGGGCGTCGAAATCGAGTTGGTTCAAACTTCAAACGGCGCAAAGCTCCCTAAATTAGCAGCAGGCTGCGGCGATCACCGAACTGTTGCACATGATGTGGGGAAGAACCTGTGGCTGTGCCTTTTCACTTTTTGTTTTCTCTCCTTGCCAATGTACGGAATCGCCTGTAGTCAAGTCACCGTTCCATGTTGAGGTTGACGCTGTTTCGAAGTCAATGGCGTACTCTGAAACTTGATGAACTCTCTGATGCCCCTACTTCTGACTTGTCGAAGCGGAAGTTGCGCCGTCTTCTATTGTCCAAGGGGTCCAACACAGGGTGTCATTATTGTGGCTTTTTTTACGCGTGTAACATGACCTCCTTCTCTTTCTGGATGAGTATAAAGACACAATAAGCCTTGTGAGCGATCGTAGACGATAAAAGCAACACGTCTGAAGGCTGCAAAGACTCAATGGACCGATATTCTCGACTGTCGACACAGTCCTTTGCTTCGATAAACACTGTGCTCCCTGCATACATCCTTGAGGACAACTCAACACCTGACAACACCTCATTTGATTCCGAAGACGCATCAGGCTCTGACTCTTTGTCTCGTTCTTCGTCTACCGCTGTTCTGCCAAGGTATTCAGCGATTTTGACCACGCCTCCCTCAAGTGCAACGGCAGCCGATGATAATGCGACTCTAGTCATTGCAGACCGTCGCTTTGAATATCTGTTCCCAATCCGCCCCAATAAACCGTGGTGCACTTTACATCTCTATAGTGAAGACCCACAGACGGCCTCGCAGCGTAATTTGGACGTGCCGCTAGTAAAGCCAAAAACACCACGATTCTGGGGTGGTCAAGCCATCAAGGGAGCTATCAACTTTGACTCGGAAAGCACTCAAGCGGTCAAAAAAATTACTGTCAGGGTACAGTGGTTTAATTCCCTTGCGCATCCCTTTTTTTTCATCCTTTTTCCACAGCTGAGGGGGAAAATTGTGACTAACTCTCTCGAAGGCGGGTCACAGACGTTCTTAGAGGAGGAAACTCTGCTTTGGCAAATTGACTCCGACAACGCGGTCGGCGTCGTCGACGGCAAATTTTCCAAGAAGCACGAGTTGCCTTTTTCAATCGACTTTCCAACTCACTTCAGCGCCATGTTTGCTCTACATTCCCATTCTGGAGGGAAAGCCAGTCACCATTCAGCAGAAGGTATTCGCCCTTTTACGCTCGAAGCGTCATCCCACCAGCCAGCTCAGCAGTCCTCGAAAAGAGCGGCTTCAACTAGCCAGCCAGAGATTGCACTCAGGACAGTGCAAGAGGGTGAACTCGTTTCGACGCCGCCAAGCTTTTTGGAAAATCAGATAACAGCTAGTATACAGTACGAATTCTCCGTTCATATCGTGCACGGCCGTTTTCGACCCAATAGCAAGTAAGGTCCGAAATGACTCGGCAAGCTATTGAATGCTGATCGGGATTGTCATCCAGAATAAAGGTTAACATAGCCTACACGCCGTCTCTCGTCCCAGGCCTTTCGTCCACTGCACGCCGCACGGCCCATGAAATGCGTTCTCTGGCTCCTGGTCCAGAGTATGACCCCTCAGGTTGGATCTCCTTGCCATCAATCAAGTTTCATGGCGCAGTCATTGGAAATTTATTTGAGTTCAATTGCGAGGTGCGCTTGACTTTTAATGGTGTCAGAAATGTTATTTGTTAATCTGTTGATCACAGTTACATCTTGCCAGACCTGTGGGTCTTCTGATTCCGCCTGTCCAAATGGATTATCCTGATAGCGTTTATTTGAGTTGTCTTATGTTCGAGGGACTTCCATTCCTTGCTATTTCACCATCAGCAGTGAAGATTCTAAGTCTCTGGATATTCTTTTCACGCCTAATCTACCCCGCATACGACTGTTGCGCCGTATCCAATACTTCGAAAAAGTTTCACTCCAGACATCCAACCACGAAGGCCTACCTCAAGAGTTTTCATCCAGCCTATCTGAATTTCCTGCTATGTTTCCCGTGCTTTCTCTCCCAACCGGCAAAGCCGGAAATCTAGCTCTCGGGGATCTGCGATCGGATATCCACGAGGCAGGTGTAGGAACTTGGTGGATCCCGCCCAAAAACGTCCTTCAAGAGCCCAATCTTCGTCGCATGCAAGGGGAAATACATTTGGACGCAGATTTACAGCCTAGTTGTGCAAGCAAATTCTTCTCAATCGAAGTGAGCCTTCATATATCTATTAGACGCCAAACTCGTACTAGCATCATGATTTATGCTTCAAAGTATTTTGTCGAATTTCTCCCCTTCGATGGGAATTTCAAGCAAGTGGGGACCACCTCTGGGTACGCCGGGATTTCCAAGAACGCCATATTTGGATATCCGATTGAAGTGGCTACACAGCGAGCGCCGGGTGAGCCTATTCCTGTCATCTTCAGCAAGCCTCCAAAAAGGGCTATCATGACTAGATTGAAAGAATGAAGTGCAGTAAAGATTCGGAAGTAGTAAATTATTTGTTCCTTGTCAACTTGGAGATTGAGGACGATTTACGTGTCTTGTCCTTATGACCTTCGACAACGCTCCTGAAGAACAGGCAAGGGAAAGGTCATAATAACAATCGTGTTGGGTGCACGGGGAAAAGGTCCCAAAGCTTCCGGCACTCGGCATTCCATTTTTGGGACGAATTTCCACTTCGAGTGTATACGCCTCCCGGGTACCGTGACTGGTATGAGAGTCGTGAGTCCTACAACCTGGACTGGGCCCTTTGACGCCGCAACCGAGGACATTATTCGCTCAGGAGTGGAACTGTGTCTGTTGAGTATTGAACTGAGGTTAACGATGAGCTTCAGACCAATGCGTCAAGGAGCAACCTGAAGCTGTTCTCACAGATGGTCTTCTCAATGGTGCTAATCCGACCTTGGGCCGCATGTCCGTCGTCTTCAGAGAGTATCCCGTCAGGAATCTTCCAGAGATTACAAGCGATGGCTTACAGCGAGGTATTTTCTGATCGCGTCTGCTATTGGAACGCACCTCAAGTAAGGTGCGCTCAAGGCCTTATCTTGCATTCGCAGGACAACGTCTTCTCGAAATGCTGCTTTCGATAAGATAGCAGGAAAGACGTCTGCCATGCACTGCTCCACCGACTTAAAGAAGAAGTTTCTGAATAGATAAAGCGGTAGTGAGCATTGCTACTTCAATATAACACGATGAGGTCCTTACGGCCGATATCCGGGAATGATATAGGTTCTGATAGTCGATGATCAAGATTCGCTGCTCGGTATTGATGAGAAGGAAAAACTTACTCAGAGCCTTCCGTCATAGAATACAATAGGTACACCGAAATATCAGCATATTTATTTCTGCTGACAAAATATTCCCCTGGGTTGTCGAAGAGGTCTCTCATGATTCCCTTGAAGTCAGGGCTGATTTCTGAGTCGATGACCTTGAAACCTAGCTTCTGATCGAAGCGCTTTAGTTTGTGACAAATAGGAAATATACAGCTCAAAGTCGAGGAATATCGACTCGACATTGAAACAGCTGCAATTAGGTAGTAACGGGTGATCAGATCTTGCGTGTAGATCTGCATTTTCGGCCTGATACAGCGAGCGTAAGTGGTCAGTTGGCTTCGATATAAGGCTTCTGCGTCTGTGAATTTCTGGACGTTGGTCAGTGAGAGATGCATCGAATTCAACAACAGGCGCCTGACTTACGGACATGCGGATGGCCTGCAAAAATGATATTCGAAGGTCAAAATAATAGAGAGCCTTCTGGGTAGTAAGCTGATTCATCTTCTGCAGGTCAAAATTCTTGATAGCTGCATGGAGGCTGGTTGTAGGTGTCGCTCTGCTGAAAAGTACTTTGTGCTGATCGAGAAAGAATATTAAATCTCCAATCCCTGCCCACAGATGCATTAGCGGTCCGGGTACACGCCTTTCTTAGAAAACCCGCACCTTTCCAATCCGTTGGTTTTAAAAGCTTAATGACACATTGCTGAGTGAGATCGGCATAAATTAATCCAAGATCAATCCAGTATCGGCCAGCTCTTGCTTTGTCAAAGAGATATTCCGGAAAGGAATCATGGAGGAAATGTACATGTTCGTCACTTTCCCAGCAATTGACAAAACATTCCAAGTCAAAGAGAAAGCGTCTAACACCTCCTTGTGGTAGGCCTAGAAGGTGTTCAAGGAACGCCTGTGAGAGAATTTTACGTCCTGAATCGAATGGTATCAACAGGGCGCCTAGGACACGGAGGATGTCGGTTAGATCGAGGGGGTCGACGGTTTGAAGGATGGCAGTGTACAGCAAGCCAAGTTGGCCGCGAGATTTAGAGGATACGACGACATCGGATTGCAATATGGTTTGTAATCGTTCCGCTGGATTGTGATGAGTAGAGCTGATGAATTTGTCCAGCGTCGATGCAAAGACAAATTGACCAGACGATATCTTGGTAAGAGATTCGATAACTCCCTCTGCCGGCCACTCCTTTGGAAGAAGAATTCGTGAAGGATGTTTTTTCTTGATTTTGCGGAACTTGTATTCCAGAAACTTTCTGATATCTGTATCCAGCTCATAAGAATCGTCAAGCGACAGTGGAGATGTAATCCTGTTGAGATCACCGAGTTCGAATGCAGAACGGATATGATGTTCTGGACGGCTGGATATAAGCACCGCAAAGGAGATAGGAAGATTGACCAGCATTCGACAAAGGATTTGTAGAATCTCCCACTGCTTATCAGAGTCGTGACACTCGTCCAGGCCATCAATGATAATTATTCGCGGCGTTTGGCTGGGCTCTAAGGGGCTTGATCGATGCACCGCCTGGATTGGAGAAAGGATGAGAGCTTGCGCCTGATCCCAGAGAGATAGTGAAAACAACATTGGGTTCCTCTCAATGGCACCCTCAATATAAGGTTGCACATCAGGAATGGAGAGGGAAATTTGGTAAGCCAGTGTAGCGACGAAGTGAGCTGCGGTATTTCGACCGGCACTTGTTCTTCGGAAAAAAAATTGAGCAAGGAGACCGCGCCGCTGCATAAGTCTGTATGCAACCGTTCGCAAGATGGTGGATTTCCCCATTCCAGAGGACCCTTGAAGCCACTTTACTGGATAGGTATAATTCAACGCCTCGCTCCATGCCAAGAGGTGACTGAGAATTCCCCCTCGGGTCCCCAAGTGACACAACGGTTCATCTGCGACGAGTCTGTTTCCGCCTACTGGAATGGCGTTGAAAGCAGCATGTTGACGAAGGCGTTCAAATCCTCGACACAAGAATTAGGTGGACTGTCAACATGCGTGGGACAACTACTCACCAAGCCTTTTATGCTCACTGAGACCCTCCTGGTCTTCCATGGGGGAAGACATCTGTGGAGTAAGTAGTTCTGGGAAGGAGAAGTGGACAAGAGAAGGCTAGAGCTTTCGACGCCATGCACATTAGCTTCCCCCTGTTTATGACAGAAGTTGGCATTGGCTTACCCCAAGCATAGCCCTTCCAGAAGTCGAGGGCGCAAAAATACATGGCAAGCCATCATCTCACAAGTGGAAGACTGATCAATGTTCGATGGACATTCGAGTTGGTGGAACCAGAGAATGTTTACAGATCAACGTTAGTTGAATAATCAGTCAGAGGATCGGTTCTGTCAAACCCCTTCAAAATGTGTGCTGGACTGTTGACTTCATGGCGAGTCGTTGGAAGTGCTGGCTGAAGCATCGGACGACTCGGAGGGGATTTACTGAGCTGAGAGTCAGAAGGATTGCGTCTATAATTAACAGTATCTTCCCTTGTCGACGTCGAAAGCGTCATCTGACTGCGAGCACGAAACGAATTTCATAGTTGCTTCTGATGAAATGCACGAGGCTGAGCAGCATTGCATCAAAATCATCTGTCGTGGTTAAAACAAGGTCAGAGGAAAGAGTCGGACCTGGATAGGACGAAGTGGCGGTACACATAGCATAGATGCCAGATGGCTGTTCAAGGCTTGTTCATACCTGTAGGGCAGTTCAAATGGTTGGTCAAACGAACCATTAAAATGACTATCGCCTCAAATAAGGCCCCAGTAAAGCCGAGAGACAGCCGGCTCAATTGCTTCTTTGACGGCAGACCTTCTCGATCAGACCTTCTGAGCAGAATACCCTGAACTTGCTGGAAGTCTTTTATACTCTCTTAATGCCTTTCGAAGGACAAAAAGGTGGACGCTGAACCCAGACAAAACCTTTCAAGAGACATGACATCGGAAATTTTGATCTTTATGCAGCACATATACATGAACGTGATCAGTTGGGCGTATGCGGGTATCATCGGCAAGAGTTTCAACAAGGACCATACTTCGCCGCGGCGACATGAGCCTCCAGACCACTTGCACTGGTCTTCGGGGTGAAGACTGATCCACCCTATGAGCAAGCAGGTAATTGGTCAAACAGGCTTTTGGTATCAAATCCTATGAACGAACCTGATTGGGAGCGTACCAGACCGAGCCAATGTCGTTATTAGCGTCGGTACCATAATGGAAGACGGCGGAAGTCTGAGAGCCGAGGAAAGGGCTATATTTTGCGGTGCGGCTGGCATCGTTAGCATTGTCCAAGTAGTACTGAAGGTGCTTCGTCCAGATTCCCTATTCCAAAATCAAGTCAACTCAAGTTCGATCAACTCTCCTTAGAAAACGTGACTACCTTGAAAATTTGCTGGTGAAAACATCAGACGGGGTTGGGCAAGAGGAATTACGAAGTACGTACCTGGTCTGCATCGCAGACAGGTCCTCCTGCTGCAGCATCATCGCAGGATTCTTTGAGAATATTATTGCTTGTCAGGTGGCTGATGGTAGCGTCCAGCGTAATCTCTGCCTGATCAAGATATGACTTATTGCCAGTCGCAGCTGCAAGTGCCGCCAGACCGGAGGCGATTACACCCTGAATAGAATGAAATTCAATGAATTGAAATGTCAGAAAGAACTTGTCAACGAGTTTCACCTGATTATATGTCCAAGTCGTCTATAATTACTCTGCATCAGAGAAGTGCGTCTTTTTGAATGCATTCGACAGACCTGTCCATTATTCCCACAAGTATTGCTGTCTAGACCGTCGTTCCAGAGGCCAGCGGAATTTCTCATTCCAGAATTCAATACTGATTCTGATAGTGAGCAGGCAGACGCGAGTATTTGTATCACGACTTACACCAGCTGGCGACCTATCACCAACGCAGTGCGTCAGTTACGCTAGTAATAGCAAGAAAATACCAGGCCTACCAAATTTGCATTGTTCAGGAATGCCTGCTGCTTGAATCGCAGATATCCCGATGCAGACGTCAGCAGGAAAAGCTCATTCGTAATGGCGTTCTTGTACGTGTGGGCGCTTGACCACCAGACTTCACACGTTGATTGTCACTTTTACTCAGCGAAGCTTACGCTCCAATGTGCTCACCTCCGCCGCCACATGTCCCATCCCACTGGCCGACAATGATGTTGTAGATGGCGATGCCGCTGTTCTGTACCCAGTTCAAAACCAGACATTCCGTGGCGATTCTGGGGGTAACGACATACGATATAATTCGTGTTTGACAGGCCTCGAGCAGCTTTATAGTCGGCTATCTTCCAAAGAGCCAAGATGATCCACTGGCAAAGCGCGATGTTAAAAATAGGAAACTTTGTGAAGTCAGGAAGCTGATGCTCACCTGCGCGTCGTCATTGCTACCATTGATAACGCTATTCCAGTTTGTGCTTGGATTGTTGGCCATTCGACCGATATAGGAGTTGTCGGCAACGGTGGAGAAGTCATCAGTTCCGGTCGCGAGCATAAGGTTGTGCAGGTCCTCTAGCGTGTTCTGTGCAGCCTATCAGCCCCGTTTGAGCCTCAAGCCTTTCGCGACTGACCGCATCTGTCCAGAGGGAGCCACCGTTATATTGACCGTTACCAGTGTTGTAGTAGTGGTTCTGCAGCGTATGGGCCACACTCTACGTTTGACACACAATAAGTGAAAAATGATGAGTGGTTTGATAGCCAACGTACCAGAGCAGTATTGAGAGTCGCTTGGCATTGTCCTCGCTTCTCGATAGCGACTACCTCCTCGACTGGTCTGACCTTCTCGACGGCAGCAGCCCGAACACAAGTAACGGTCAACAAGAGAAGGTGGTAGATAGTCACAAAAGTCTTGGAGAGCAGCATCATAGACGATTCGAGCCTTGGTAAGTTGCGAAGAACAGCAACAGCGAGATAGAATCATTCAAATTCATGCTTTTATAAGCCATACGAGTGAAAGCAAGCTCAGAGAATCAAGTGAAATGAGGCAACTGAGGTTCCCCCGGTGACACCAAGCGTGCATGCACCATCGATTCGCTACGTACCAACTCTCCAAACCACCGTTCACGAGATGCAAAGGGAATATCAAACACCCTGACAATGGCATATGGAAAGAACAAGGCAAATTGCAAGAAGACTGGGTCTGATCACAGATTGTCGCCTTTCTCTACTCGAGTATGCCTGCTGAGGAGTCATGCTGCGGTGAATGCATGTGGTTGGGCCTATGAAAATAGCAAAATGACCAAAATATTTCAGAGAACATCAGAGGAAAGAACCACAGAGAATCACTTGCCTTTGAGACTCGTGCAAAGTCAACATCTCTGCAAATTGTACCGAAATCGATCCGAAAGGAAAAGAGAGAGCGAAGTCGCGCAAAGAACAGTGCTTTGGATGCTTAAATTTCAAAAAACAGCATCCTGACTCGAATGAAGGGCTCATTTGGGTAAGGTGAAAGAGTCGAGCCAATTGTTCATCATGTCCAGCATCCTCCTTCCTACGGGAAGACGCGAGGCGCATGACCAGATTTCAACAAGACATCAGAATCAAAACTCAGGCCATTCAAATCCTCCCACTTCAATCCGCCTACTTCAGAGAGAGGAATACATCGGTGTCGCCTGTCAGTACGAAAAAAAGTGTACAAGTTAACAGAATCGCACCTGGGTGATTTGCCGCTGGTCGTGAAAACCTGATGAGGTGATGAGAATTGAATCAATTGACCGTGAATCTCCTAGCTCTAGCGCATGCACACAGCAGAAGGAGGGCATTTGGATCTCAAAGACAGCGGCCATCCGTAGAAAGTAGCATTGGCTTTGGTAAAAGGACTGGAAGAGTTGGGGCAAGTCGCGCGACCGTTGACAAGAAAGCTATTTTTGGCTTTATTTACACTGGCTCTCGCTGCCAAGCATCCACCTCCTCGGCCTTCGGGCAAGCCCACATCCTGTCACCAACGCTCAGCCTCGAGAAGACAAAGAAACACTGGCATTTTTCTCGAGACACTTTGGTACCTGATACTGTATGTACGTACTTGGCAGTAGACTTGTAAAGGAACAAA
>NHYE01005560.1:0-46244 GCA_002938385.1 Gymnopilus dilepis
GACTGGCATCGCCATGGCACATCCCTCCCTCGCTGTCTCCCCTGGTATTGCGGCAAGCAGGTGCGAAAATGGTCGAACGGAGAGGTCGTCACAAATGAAGCCATCGAACAGCTGAAGTTCGACTCGGAGCTTTATTCAAGCTTCAAAAAGGTGGGGAAATGATGATTGATCGAGAGCTTCCGCGCGTGTCAATGCCTGAATGGTCCACGTGACCACACCCCTTCGGACGTTCTCAGTCTGAACGCGCGTCCTTGGGGAATCCAATATCCTTTCGTCTTCTTCATCATGTCCAGGTCCTACGATCGCGGTACGACGTTCTACGCCCTGACCATTGAAGTGCCTGACTGGACGTATCATTTGCAGCCCTCACCGTTTTCTCCCCCGACGGCCATTTATTCCAGGTACGTTGAATGCATCGATCAGCGACGTCACGTCCTGAACCCATACTGGGTCTCTCAAAGGTTGAATATGCACTCGAAGCCGTCAGGAAGGGGACTTGTGCTGTGGGCCTTGACATTACTGTCTCTCAATGACATCAAGATTCTGATCTACCTTCTGCCAGGTTGGTGTACGAGGCAAGGATGTAGTGGTGCTCGGTGTCGAGAAGAAATCAATTCTGCAACTGCAAGACCCCAGAACTGTGCGAAAGGTGGTTATGCTGGACGACCACATATGCCTTGCCTTCGCTGGTGCGTCAATTGGCCGATAATTATCAGACTTCAGTTGTTGATCCATTTTCCTGCAGGACTGACGGCAGATGGAAGAGTATTGATCGACAAAGCGCGTATCGAATGCCAAAGTCATCGCCTTACTGTCGAGGACCCCGTTACCGTAGAGTATATTACGAGACATATTGCTGGTATTCAGCAGGTGCGCAATGTTCTAGGCTTTTATGTCCACCGTTTATATGTGACATCTTCCAGAGATACACTCAATCCGGTGGTGTTAGACCATTCGGAATTTCTACTCTCATTGTTGGGTTCGATCCCCATGACACAAAGCCGCGCTTATACCAGACGGAGCCCAGCGGAATCTATAGCGCTTGGAAGGTAAGCTCTGCAACTTCTTATTCAAGACCCTGTACTTATTTGCGTCTTGTAGGCAAATGCCATTGGCCGGTCCTCGAAAACTGTGCGCGAGTTCCTGGAGAAGAATCATCGAGATGACATGACCAGAGAAGAGAGTATCAAATTGACTGTGAAGAGCTTGCTTGAAGTCGTCCAGACTGGGGCGAAAAACATCGAAATTAGTGTGATGGAAAGTTATGGGAAAGTAACTGTAAGCGGATTTGTGAAACGCAACTACCACCTCACTGAGGATCTTCAGAATCTGGAGCTCTCGGAGATTGAGGCCATTGTTTCCGAAATTGAGCGCGAGAAGGAAGCGGGTAAGTTGAAATTCTATATTGACTGCGGAGTAGTGGTGACCATATTTCTTTCTAGAGGCCGAACGAAAGCGGTCGAGATTGGCTGCCACTGCTGCTGGCCAGGCAGCTATGAGTCAGCGCACGGGAGAGTAGATGTTATTGATCTTTTTGTACTTGTACTGTTGCATTGCTGGAGAATTAGAGCCCTGTTACGTAATCCGCAATAGGACTGACGATCGAAGACGTGTAGTAATGGTCGTGGTCTGTGACGGCGAGTCGCGTCTCCGGCTTCGTTCAGATCCCTCACCATGTCCTATCTCAATTCAAGTCGGCTGTCTCCTCCTGAGCTGCTCAAGCATATATTGCTCTCGGAGATACTTTCAATCACTTCTGCGATGCGGAAGAACTCCCGTTGGGCGTCATCTACTATAGGGATGACGATTAGAGATTCACCTGCTTTAGGAACCAATATGGGACTGCGCATATCATCGCCTGCTCACCACACGCGTCTTACTGGAAGGGGAAGTAAGGAAGCTGAGCTCTTGGCCGGATTTATCGAGCTCAGAAGAGGCGTAAAGGAAATGAATGGTCTGTTTTGTAGTCTTCTGACGATGGCGATGGGTCTTGCCTTACTTCATAATCAGATATTCGTAGCGCTGAGCTACCTGATATCCTTGCTCCATTCTTTGCCATACTACGCTCGCCGCTTTCCACGGGACCAATTACTTCTGCCGCGCTTTCCGCCTTACATAGTTTCTTCATATCTGGATTGATCTCTCCAGAATCTCGATCTTTGGATGCTGCTTTGATGGAGCTCAGCAGCACAATCTCACATTGCAAATTCGAAGCCAGCGACTCCTCTGGAGATGAGGTGGTGTTGCTAAAGATCATGACAGTGATCCAAGATTGTCTATGTGGACCCGTAGGCGCCGGTCTGGGAGATGTTGAGGTCTGCGAAATGTTAGAGACGGTGCTGACAACTT
The DNA here is from genome assembly GCA_002938385.1 of Gymnopilus dilepis. Lineage (NCBI taxonomy): Eukaryota > Fungi > Basidiomycota > Agaricomycetes > Agaricales > Galerinaceae > Gymnopilus > Gymnopilus dilepis. The sequence goes on from NHYE01005560.1 coordinate 2,350, forward strand.
GCTGTCAGATGCGCCTTAGTGGTGCGTTCTTCGTGCTAAGACTCTAGTCAAAGGTCTGATTCCTTCCAGAAACTCTGCGCCGTTCGGCGGAAACGACGATGCACGCGCTCGTCAGGACTGTTTTTTCCAAGCTGTCCACTCTCGATCCTGAGGAAGAAGAGGCTAAGCTACAGAGCACCGCGGACGACGACGCAAATGAAGGAGAGTTGCGCATGACCGTTACAACGAAAGATGAACCTTTATCAGAGAACCGTCATTCTTCAGAGATGCCGCAAAAAGATCATGACCAGCAGGAAGCAGTGGATGAAATTTTGCCCTCTCAGACACCTACATCCCTTACCTCGAGACCGGAATGTGAGCATATTCTAATATGACTGTACTTTTCCTCATCAAGCGGTTTTAGACGGTCTTCCATCAATCTTAGAATTACTGCGTGTTCTCGTCAACGTCTTAGATCCGAATGATCAGCAACATACCGATTCAACTCGTCTCATGGCTCTGGGTATCCTGAATGCCGCCTTTGAGCAATCAGGGTTCATCCTTCCTAATTTTCCTTCTTTGAAGGCCATAATTGTTGATCCCGGTTGCAAATTCTTGTTCCAGCTGGCTCGCTCAGAGAACAATACGGTTCTCCAATTGGCTCTCCGGACTATCTCGACCATTTTGGAGACCATGCGCAAACACTTAAAGTTGCAACAAGAGCTTTTCTTGACCTTCACCATCGATCGACTAACGCAACCAACATTGAACAGCCAGAATAAAGGGAACTCCCCTATGTTGAAAAATTCCAAGTCCCGAGGGTATTCGCCATCCCCCCGCCCTGGGACGCCTTCAGACAGTCCATTGTTAATGCCCTCTGACAAGTCTGATCACGAAAGTGCAAGCTCATCGCCATCCAGGCTTTTAGTACCTCCTGCACGTGCAGAAACTCGAGATGTTATTTTAGAAACACTCGGCCTTATTGCTGGTCATCCGAGCTTTATGGTTGACTTGTTCACAAACTACGACTGTGACATCAACTGCGAGAATATGTTCGAGAAGCTCGTCGATTTCTTGACTAAAGTAGGTCATCTTAACCTAATTCAGCGTCCTTGTCTGAGCCTGTTGTTCTCCAGTCCGTGTACCCTTTACAGATGATAGGCAATGCAGGATCACAGAGGAATGTACAGTACATCTGCTTGGAGCTTCTTCTTTCCTTCGTGAATGATATGGCTGTCCGAGCCGCTAGCGTCAGTTGGTCTCGTCATTTTATATTTATCCCCCAAGCTCAAATCATGTTGTATGCTTTCAGCCTTCCAGCGCATCAGCATGGCCATCGGTTCGGATATGTCCTTCTTCCTTGTCAGCATATGCTGATGTGCTGTATCTCAGGGTTTCCCAACATCAGATTCCCTACTTGAGACTAAATCAAGGAAGCAACTTATCCTTACTGGGGCCGCTCGCTTCAATGCCAAACCCAAGTCGGGTATAGCTTTTCTTGAGGAAAATAAACTTATCATCAGCTCTCCTGGAATGTCGAAAGCACGAAGTCTAGCATTATTTCTAAAAAATTCAAGTAGGATTGACAAGCGTCTCTTGGGAGACTTCCTTTCCAAACCAGACAATCTTGAGCTTCTTAAGGAATATATCAGCCTCTTCGACTTTAAGAATGTATGATCATACCCTATCTACTTCATTCGGAGTCCTTTCACTCACCATTGTCTTAGAAACCAGTGGCCGAAGCTATGCGCGAACTTCTCGAAGCATTCAGACTACCAGGAGAGTCGCAGCAAATAGCGCGGATCACAGAGACCTTCGCAGCGGCGTACTTCGCAGCCGGACCTGGTATTTATCTCATTTACGACACTTTGTGGCTTGGCTAATTATCTCACAGCTGAAATCAAGTCCGAAGATGCCACACATGTGCTTGCATATTCTATCATTATGCTCAATACAGACCAGCACAATCCGCAGATCAGAGTTCGTCTACAGATTCCTTGTATGCGAACTCGCTAATTCTCCGACAGAAAAGAATGACTATTGACGACTACAAGCGGAACCTCAGGGGCGTGAACGATGGTTCCGATTTCTCGTCTGAATTTCTGGTAGGCCTTCCCGAGATATATTTGGCAAGCTCTCATCTGCAATTAGCAAAGCATATATGATTCCATTCGAAAACGGGAAATTGTCATGCCTGAAGAACACATTGGACAACTAGGGTTTGAATATGCTTGGAAAGAATTGCTCGCCCGTAGCCGACAGACAGGTTTGTTTTCTTTGACTCTACAAATCCTTCCATGTTGACTAAAGCCCTTCTTGTAGGCGATTACATGATATGCAACACCTCCGCCTTTGACATCGAGATGTTTAAGGCGGTGTGGAGACCTGTAATTACGGCCATTGCATATGCCTTTATCACTTTTGAAGACGATCAGATTATCCAATCTGCAATAGCAGGCTTCCGGCAATGTGCGACCCTGGCTCGACATTTCTCTCTGCCGGATGTATTTGATTTCGTGGTTGTATCGCTTTCTCACGCAACGAGCCTGTTATCCGACTCGTCGCCGACCCACGTCCCCCTCTATCCCATCATCGACGTCGAAGGCCAGTCTATCACAGTCTCAAAATTGTCAGTAGAATTTGGAACAAATTTCAGAGGCCAACTCGCTGCCGTTGTGCTGTTCAATATCGTCAACGGCAATGGCAATGCTCTACGAGATGGATGGACTCAGGTGCGTCGTTGCGGTCATTTGATGAAGGAAGGAAGGTGTGTAAAGGTGTTTGCCGACATTTTTGTCTCAGATTTTCGAAATGTTCCAAAACCTCTTCCTTCATTCGCTACTTCCCACAAGAATGTTGCAGATGGAGGATTTTCTCGGTGGAGTCACCATGATTCCTCTAAGAGGGAGTCAGCCATCAAAAGCCCAGGTCCGGAGTGACGGCGGACTTCTGTCTGCTCTATCATCTTACCTGATGACTCCCTACGGCTCTGATATGAATGTGCCCGATGCAACAGAGGCCGATGTAGAAAGCACGCTTTCCACGATTGATTGCATCACATCTTGCAGGTTGGATGAGTTTTACAGCCAAATCACGTCAGTGAGATACCTCTTGACCTAGTTGTCTACTTAATTCTTTTTTTGCAGTCAGCTAGAACCTGAAGCCCTTGTGGCTGCTATCCGTGCTCTTGAAGCGCTCGCACATGAAAGAACAGTCGCCAAGCTCAAGATTCATTCAGATGATAGCATCCCTCTCCTCGATGACCAATCATATCAGCTGCCTTATGACCCCGCTTCTATATTTCTCCTGGAAACTATGGCAAGCATTACAAATCAAGCACCTCAGTACATTGAAGATCTTTGGTAAATAATTATTTGCTTATATTCCGTGGCAATGGCAGTTCTCAGCAATTTCAGGCCTATCGTCTTTGAGCACCTGTCGGCTTTGCTATCAGCTTCAACACAGTACAGTATACTGTTGATCGAGAGGGCAGTTGTCTGTCTGTTACGTCTATGTCAGATATTGGCTCAAAAGGTAAGCAAGTTCTTATCATCCTTCCTGTCCTACCTACCTGACTGCATCAAGCGATCTTCGAGAGATCAAGTTTACATCGCATTTGACTTGCTGGCCGGTTTGCCGCCTAGTATCTCGAACTTGGTCGGAGAACAAGTTATTGCGGGGCTCATTCTCGTTATAGAGAAAAACAGAGACATAGTCAGGTGCGCAGCTGAGATACTAGGACGTACGCCAGGTCTGAACATCATTCCGCAGCTCTCAAACTGAGTGGAATGTGGTTTTCGCACTGATGCGATCCACCATGTCTCATGCAGAAGCTGCGAGGTTGTCGTTTGATCTCATTGAAGTGCTGACTGAGGACGGCCCAGAGAACGCGATCTCGACAGATAACTTTACGGGTTTGCTTACAGTTCTGGAGGACTTCGCTACTGCAGCCAGCACACAGCAGGAGCAACTGCAGCAAAGAGGCCGTCGCGTAGAATCTCTGTCGTCTTCTAGGTGAATTCCTTCTTGTTAAACCAAACGAGGAGTCAAGCTGAATTTTCTAACCGCGCAGCTCGCCTGTTGTAGCTAGGGGGAAGAAAGCTGTCGACCTGTTGCCTACTTTACACAAGAAGCTATTATCGTTCTTACATTCATCGCAGGTGGATGAGGCCCATGGTGAGCATTGCACTGTCAAATCTCCCATGTTTAGATTCTCATTCTTGGTAGTGTGGAAGAATATGGCTCTTCCTCTCCTGGTAGTCCTTGGTCGTCAATCCGTCAATGCCATCCGAGAAATTCGCCACAGTGCTATCAGTCATTTGCAGCGTATTCTTCTGGGCTCTCCGTTGACAAATGATGCCGGACAGCATCAAGTAGAGGAAGTCTTTAATCGTGTACTTTTTCCTCTCGTGGACGAACTCCTCAAACCCCAGGTATCATTGAAAGACCCTCAAGGCATGTCAGAGACTCGCCTCAGGGGGTCGGCTCTGCTGTGCAAAGTATTCATGCACCTCGAGCTGCGCGAAAGTCGAGTGAAGACAGACTTCAGGTTACTATGGATCCAAGTCTTGGATCTCCTCGACCGATTGATGCATGTCAACAGAGGCGATCAACTGGTTGGTAGCTCATCGCTTTTTGGAAAGGGACTGCAATATTGACCCAAGCTACAGGCTGAGGCTGTCCCGGAGTCGTTGAAGAATGTTTTGCTAGTCATGAATGCCGTTGGCATCCTTGTGCCTCCTGGCACCAGCCAGAACGACCTCCAGAAAACCCTTTGGTCAAATACCCATGAACGAATGGAACGCTTCCTTCCAGGTTTTTTAACGGACGTCATTCCAACGCCTATACCATCCCCTAATCAATCAGGGACAGCTTAATGTATTTTATTGCTATTACTTTACAACCCTCCTTATATAATGGGCATCTTGAAAGTTCTTCCGTCGAAATGCAGAGATCAGCTCGGTTTGTTAGTGAAGAAATGATCCACCCACCTCACACGGGCATAAACGCCCAGAATAATGCCCAGTGGACCAACAGTGTACGCAAGAAAACGGACGGACCAGGATGCATACTTGCTACCCCAAGTAGACCACGCGCCTCCAAGATGCACGGTGAACAATACGAGAGGGAAGAGGATGTAGCCTGAAAGTCTGCAGGACAACATCGAAGGAACGTGCGAATACCCAATTGGTAGACACTCACCTATGATATTTCCAAAGGGCTTTGGCTTTCATCCCACCACCAAAGAGTGTGCCTCCATACCACACGCTACCAGCACCCAAGGAAATTTGGAAGAACAGCCATGCCATGCAAAATATTCCAAGGGACTATAGAAATTCAATACATGTTATTATCCAGACCTAAAATACGTCAATCTTGAGCATACCCCATGCCATGTGGTAAAGTGATCTGCACCGCGGAGGACCTTGTTGTAGTACACGGCCACTGTGCCGAGGACAATGAAAGGTAGACCAACAAAGATGGCGATCTGGTGTCGCGCGAGGCCTGCGAGTTTTGTCTTTGGCTGATTTGTGGGCTGCAGAGTAATAATTCCTTGCGAAGCGCACGACCATTGGACGGAGATATAGCAAGGAGATGGGGCTTACGCACCGAATGTAAAGAGTAAAACGGCCAAGATCTGGAGGGTTGGATGCAAAGCAAACCACCCTGACTTGGACGGATTACTTATGAGGATTATAGACCATGTTATGAATACTGAGATCTATGGGATCTACTGAGTACTTGACATGCCTAATCATCTTGCTTGGAAGATGTAGTTACCGCAGCAGCCGCCTTGTCCGAGTCCATGAATAGGAAAATATACCAAAGACCGTCTTGACTCACCAATGCGATCTGACGGGAAATTGCATCGCCTGGACGAGTTTCTGGCCTTAGCCCAGATTCGAAAGACGCGACAGTAGCCATGGTAGAATCAAGCGCAGTAGCCCAACACAGACGACGTAGAGCTGAGATTCCTCTTTCTCAGGTAACGTGTCCCTTGCCCATGGAGGACGTCAGCGAGAAGACTTGGGGTTCCCATGGTCGTGGGCAAGGGTACATCGTCCTACACCAAGTATTCAATTATTGAAACCGGTATCCTATGTAACTTCTTGCTTCTTGCAATTGCTAACTTCTAAGCCAAATACGACTTACCGTTGCCCTAAATAGACTTACTCCACAAGTTACTGTCTATTTTTAGGACCATCGATCACAAACGATTCCGATGTTCGTTCATCGTTTACACTTCTAGCTTCCCAATGACTATGACCTCTATCAGTTTACCTATTTTACATTTCAACGACGTCTACCGCGCCACTCCTCAGAGGGTCTCGTCAAGCACTTCAGAAACTATCGATGTCTCTCAATTCGCTGCTCTTATGGACGATCTTCGATCGAAGTGGCCATCGCGACCCGACGGAGAGCGGGATGGCTTAGTTCTCTTTTCTGGAGACGTATTCTCGCCTTCTGTAGAGAGTACAATCACCCGCGGGAGTCATATGGTGAGAGCTCTTCGCTCGCTCAGGTCTTTCCCTGGCGTAATACACCTTCAGGTTCCAATACTGAACGAACTTGGGATCGATGTTGCTGCTGTGGGCGAGTAGAAGTTCTCGTATGCGCATACGTGCTATTGACTCATCATCATATCTGATGCATAGGCAATCATGACTTTGATTTTGGTAAGGAGCACAGTATGGTGTGAGGAGTTCAGAGTTCAGCAAAACGAATATCCTTGTCCGACAGGATATCCACATTTGTCGAAATTAATTGGGGATACTAAATTCGTGCGTCTATTCTGGCTAAATTGGCGACGCTCTCCGAATCTTAAAAGAAGGGGATATAGCCCTGGCTTCTCAGTAATATCATAGATACAACAACGTCCCGAGTCCCTGACTGCCTGAGAGAATCCTTTGTCGTTGAGAGAGCAGGGCTTCGCATTGGATTTATCGGCCTCGTTGAGAAGTACGCCACTCAAAAGCATCTTTCCCAAAGTTGCTCAACATCCCTGCAGAGAATGGATAGCAACTGTTTCTTCGTGGCCGCCCAATTTTGTTTACAAGTCTATGAAAGATACGGGACTCGAACTTTCTAGGACTCTTCGTGGAGAGTATCACTGCGATCTCATCGTCGCTTTGACGCATTCGAGGCAAGTGTTGCTGCACTAATCTAGAAACATTTCTGATCTCATTCGCTCTCGCCAGATTACCAAATGTAGATTTTGTCTCTACTTCTTTCTTATAGGTCTGACTCTTGACTACAGGATATATCTCTAGCAAAGGACCTTTTTGCACTCTCGCCTTCTGCGCAACGCTCCCACCCCATTTCCTCCGAGCATGGCGTAGATATAATCCTCGGAGGGCACGATCACATTTACTTTGCCAGCCGAGGCATCAGCTCCTGGAATGATTATGATACCAGCAGAAAGACTTTCGGAGCAGAGCATGATCAAGGTGACATCTTGGTCATTAAGAGTGGCACAGACTTCCGCGACTTGAGCGAAATAATCATCAAACTGGTACCAACGACACCGAATAGTGTGCGGAGGATGGTCATCTCAGAGATCACGGGTGCGAGTTACCGTTTACCTTTCTGTTGACGACTACTCAAGTGGTGAATCTGACAGGTAGAAGACACGAGGTTGTGCCGATGTATAGGTCTTCTGAAAATATGTCAAAACTGCTGAAGGTTCTTTTGAGCTCTGTATCATCTGCCATGAAAACTCCTGTATGCAGGACTACCACTGTGCTTGATGTCCGCTCTTCCAATATCCGGCTGCAAGAGGTAATAGAACCCTTCAGATGATAGACTCACTCAGTAATCTTTTCTTTTTGGAAGTCCCCTTCAGCGAACTGGTTCAGTGATATCGCGAGACACGTGTACGACGATGCTTTGTGCATGAAGGGGTGCGATGGATCGGATGGCGTCTTTTTCTGCGCCGGCACTTTCAGAGGCGATTCCGTATATGGACCCGGTAAGATGTCTAGCCCTAGTTTTCCAGATCAACTGAAGATTGAATCCCATACCAGGTATCATTACCCTCGGCGATGTCCTGGAGATACTCCCCTTCCAAGACCCTGTTATTGTCCTTGAAGTTGATGGCCAAACTATATGGGAAGCGATGGAAAGTTCTCTTAGTACTTGGCCAGCCCAGGAAGGGTGCGTCATGTATTCTACAGCCTGAACATGGGCCTGATCATCAAAAATCTGGAATTCATTTAGTCGATTTCCCAGTATATCTGGATTTCGAGTGGAATGGGATTCCCGAAAGGCACCAGGGCAACGAGTCAGTGATATCTGGCTCGTAACTACCCAAGTGAATGGCAGCGGCGCGGGAGCAGTCCAACGTGGCGAAGAGCCTGTCAAGAATGAATCTGGGGGAAAAAAGTACATCATTGTCACTCGGGAATATATGGCTCAGGGGCATGATGGCTACACCGCCCTTACGAAAGGCAGGGTACTTATTGATGGCGAATGTGGATCAACATTGAGCACCATTGTTAGAAAGTATCTTCTTGGTGGGTCTTACCTTATTCTTCTTGTCGAATTTGGACACATCAGGCTCCAAATACAGCATCCAAATTTGTCAACAGGATGGTCCGCCACAAAACCCAGAACAAAGAAAGATCATTCCTTCAACTTGGCACTAGTGGAACCATTGATGGTCTACATAAAGAGGTCGGTGATGCGTCGAAAAATCATCAATCAAATGCGGCAAAATTATGGGAACATGCTGTAGACCTGGCTATCCATAGGGCACGCAAGAGGTTTCATTACCAAAGCCACTTTAAAATATGCGAGACAGAACATATGAGTTTGGTAGATGATTTTGACGGGGCCAATGCACGCAAGGGTCGTGAAAGCATAAGTGATGATGCGGTAGAAGCAGAAGACCTGCCGGTGGTATCCCCAGAGATTGACGGACGTTTGAAAGATTTAGGAAGGCCTTCAGATACGTAGATTGTGTAAAAATGCAATGTGTACGGTAGATCTCTAGAGAATATTGAGGAGTCAATTGATTACTGACATCCAGTGCGAGGCATAAATGGCAGCCATAGAGCAGCCTAGCGATTAACGAACGCGCAATGTTTCATTCAGGAGATGACACTATAACAAGTTCTACATCGGCTGGAGGGTCTCCTGACACAGTCCTAGTATAGTGTGCCAATAAACCCCCAGCCGCGCCTAAGCCTGCACCCCCTAGGATCACTGACAAAAAATAAGAATGAGGATCAGTCTGAAAAAAGTACGAAAGTGCTATATTGAAAGCAACTTACAATGGGCAACATTGGCCCGCTTCCAAAAGAGTGCAGGAGTAAGCACGGCTCCTAATATGCCTCCAATAGTGGAATGGTCATTGCGGCGTAGATTGTCGACCTGGCAAGAGTTCAGCGACCAGATGGAGTAAGTCAGGATAACAAACCATGACGAACGTCGTATAAAGTCTCGATTCGTTTAGTCCTTACAGTCTGCTCATTGGCATACGCGTATCGTAGATACGCCCCACCTCCTGCTGCGGCTGCACCTGTACGCAGAATTTGCACAGGTGTCTGTGGACCATAGTAATGAAAGTTGATATCTGACACACCTGCCAGGCCGCCAGCCCAAGTGGCTCTGAGAACTCTATTCAAAGAAAGGTCTCCTTTGCCCCTTCTACTGATGATATACGCAATATATGCGGGAGGCACTAGAGCAGATGCCCATTGGTAACCCGTATTCATAGACTGTCGGACGAGGTATTCCATATCTGCTGAATGAGCAACAGACAAATTAAGGATCATATTTGCACATTCAGAGCTCAAGTAAAGCAGATCTTTAAGAACGGTGGATGATGCTTCCCAACTTGAAGGGCATTATTCTTGCAGCAAAGCCTGGTGGCCAATGAGTCGTGCTCAAGTGAATGACGTCCGCTTATGTAAACAGTATTGACAACAATTGCTATTAAAAAGTAAACCATAGTAGAAATATAATAGTTGACCCACATACATTGAGAGCAAGTACGATTAGAATTAGAAACATATAGAAGACCGCCAGAAAGGAACAAGGGAGAGAAGATGAGAAAGCCAATTATTAACAGAAGAGCATTGAGCAGAATAGTTAAGGGTAGCGAATAGGGCATAACATCAATCGTCTTTAGCAGCAGAGTTGGAGGCGTTAGGCCAAACACCCTCTCCTTTCCATTTATCGATGATTTCTTTGATATTCTCGTGGTTGAACTCCGGGCGGGACAATTTGTAGCCGACAATCTCTTTGATCTTGGAGTTGTCAAATCCGACGACATGTTTATCCAGGGTATACTTGTCCATGTAGGCTGTCAGTGGAGTGCTTGTTATCGGAGGGTTTGAATTCTGAAGCATCTCGGTCCAGCCTTCAACGTGCTGCTCGTTGATATCCTCTAGATCATCCATAAACTAGGTAGTAAAAATGTCATCAGGACCAAACCAAGGATAAAGTCTATCCATGCCTACCTTAAAGACGGCGCTCTCTACCAAATTGAAAAATTCGAATGTGGTTCCGAAGAAAGAGGCAATAGTTTTTCCGGTGCTAACAAGTGTGCTATTGGAATCGTCGACCTTGTAAAAGTTTGTGAACAAAGTATGCAAGATAAGACGAAAATATGGTACCAGATTGAACAAAGGCGCAACAGGATTCTGGTCATGAGGAATCATGCCTTCAACCTCTTTGACTTTACTTTTGTCATTGTGGAAAGGGATTTTGACGCCAGCTATCTTGTCCGCTGCCTTACGACCCTGGTTTGCCATCCAATTGGCGCAAGCCCAAGCCCCACCAGCAACATCCACGACATGGATAGAATTCGTTGGATTCTTGCCTGGAGACCACCTAAGCAGATTTGAGTGTGTACCATTTGTTACATTGTCACCCAAAGCTTACATCGACTTCATAGGTTTCTGCATATAGCCGTAGACCGATGCGACGGTCATTGCTGATGCGACTGCACATGGGTTGGCAAAAGATAGCAGAAGAGATAGCCAGCACTTACTATTACCGAAATTTGTGTACGGTCCGTAAACAAAGCCGATCCTCAGAATAACAAGGTTAAGACTGCAACAGATACAAGTCAGCTGTGACGATTGAGTGGCCTGGACGGTATTCACCCTTCAATGGATGCCAGCATTCGAAGAGATTCATGCCACCAAATTCCCAGCGTATCTGCCGGCTTCACGTCCTCCGTTTCAGTGGCGGGTGTCTTGCCAGATGTCTCATAGAAAGGATGCTGGATTCTAACATATGCTTTGACACCACGTTTTGCAGCCTCTAGGCCTAGCAATCTAGCAGGCGCAAACGTAGTATTGATTTGGATCTGACATCAAAAAGTGAGCAAGATTCAACATGTATTTCAGGTGCAGCTCCAACCAATTCGCTCCGATCATTCCTGACTTCGCCAGTGAAGTCGAATACATATTCAAATTCCGATTTTCCCTGTGGAGGGTCGAAAGCGGATTGGATGGCAGCTTGAGACAGAATCATGATTTTTAGGCAGCTTCGGTTCGAAGCCCTGGAACACTTACAAGCGACGGTTAAATTAGCTTGACGATATTCAACTTCGGGTTTCTCAAGAATTTTAGTGAACTCGGGACCGATGTACCTGTTATTTCGATGCATGAGTCAGGGGTCGTGCATAGTAAAAGCACACTCACGTTGTTGGAGGATGCACTGAATATTTGTCGACAATACGCAGATGCTACAAATCTAGAATTTGAAGAGAACCAGAAAAGCATGAGGAGGGGATACTTACGGAAACCTTGGCATCGCCGTTCAAGGGGACAAGAAACGCGGCAAGGGCTCGTGAACAAGTGTTCAAACCACCTGGGAGGTCAGTCAGTGAGAAGAAAGGCAGCAATGTCAAATCAGGACCGACCAAAGATCAGCACAGAAGGCTTGGTAGACTCAGCAGCCATGATGGGTCTGCTGCCCAGCCAACTTGAATGGGAGAACGATTAGAGATCAGCGACTGGCTCGTATCCATCATCGGCTTATGTAATGCATATCCTTTTCAAGAATCAAGATTGCCAACTTGGTCAACGTTTTTGCTTCCGTTCAACTAAGACATGTACACAATTGCTACTCTACTCTCCCTTCAGAAAGCGATACACCGAAGAGAAGTCTTTTCTCGACAATTCTGGACGCTCCTGCACAACTTTCGAATATAGGTCTTTTGCTGCTTCTCCAAGCGGCAACGGACTGTGCCTCTGTCGAGCGATGTTGCTTGCAAGGCTCATATCCTGTGAACAAACAACGTCGGTGCTGCCATCATTACTGAATCAAGTAAAATATACCTTGAGCATAAGACTCGTGGCAAAACCGCCCTCGTAATCTCTTTCACATGGCGGAGCCTTGCCAGGCAAAGAGGAGGGAACAGGATTGTTGACAGACGACGCCCAACATGCTCCTGTACTGCTGTTGATCACCGATGCAAGAACAGCTGGATCCAACCCAAGCCCTTGACCCAGGAGCATCGCTTCAGCGACAGCTATTTGTTGCACTCCGAGAACGAGCTGGAGGATAGTTAGAATAATGGACGGGTTACTCGCGTATAAACGGCATTCTATCTCACATTGTTGCATATTTTTGCCGCAAGCCCTGCACCTGAAGGACCACAGTGTATGATCCGTTGGCCCATAAGGGACAAAGTCGGCAATGCTAATCTGAATGAGTCTTCAGTCCCACCGACCAAGAAAGATAAAGTCCCAGCTGTAGCTCCCGCTACCCCTGCGAAGGAGAACATATCCAGGCATACGTTTTCATCGAAGCCCAGTAAAGCTCTTACCGCCAGAGACGGGAGCGTCTATCATCTGTGCGCCTGTTTTGCTGACGTCCGTTGCGACTTCACGGGCAACATCCACATCTAAGGTAGTCGAATCAATGCAGAAGGTCTCCTTGGAGTCCGCGCCGGACAATCTTTGCAGAGCAGGTATAACAAAGTCTGTGTAGACGTGCTTAACCTCAGGGGAAGACGGAAGCATCGTCACGATGCGATTAGACATCAGTACTGCACTAGAAAAGACTATGAGCAGGCGCGCAGGGCAACAAGAGTTACTGACAACGTACTGTTCTGGACTCTCCGCGAGGGTAATCACCGCGTCAGAGTGATTGTTCGTGAAATTCGTAGAGAATAGCTTTGCGGTATCAGCATTCGCATCACAGACGACGAATTTCGAACCATCAGTTTGACGATGTAGCTTGGAAAAGAGATTGTAGGCCATCTGATATCCCATTCTCCCAAGGCCAATGAAAGCCGTCGTCTTGGAACGAGAAGCGGCATTTAGCGATGACTGCAGCAGTCGAAGAGAAGGGCGCATTCTGAACAGTGAAGAATTTGCTTGCGGGGTATTTAGAAGGTGGGGGTTATACAGTAATGAACAGACTCAGGGGCGTCTACAACTCAAGTTCCGAGATCCGTCACCGGCCCGCCTTGTTATTGTCACGTGAAATACGTGACGATTCAATTTAAATTACATAAATTTAATTTTGAAGAACTCTAACTTTAAGTTTATAAATTAGCCCCTCTAAAATTTAAACCGTCAAAAGTTTGGCTGGATAATTACTCTGAGGTGTGTGGATTCCAAAGTAAAAATAAGAAGAAAAGAAAAAGAAGAAGAGAGAGGAAGAGGGGAGGGGAGAGATCTTCCTCGCTTTACTTCAGCAACTATTGGAAGCAGAAGAACTGTTATGTTGATTTCGTGGGTTCGCCAATTGATAAGCAGGTCATGATAACCGATTCACCTTGCACAACTGCTAATAGCCATTTGATACCAAAGACAGATATACGAGTACTAGGGCGAGTTAATAGAGCATAGTGCACGATGCTATGATCCAAGCTGAAACGAATCGCAACATACTTAAAGCCAGTTCCCGTACTGTGCTGGGGACTGTGGAATTGACGACCTAGCTTTCGGGGTCCACATCGGCCGCGGCTCGACGTTCCCTTACACGCACTGAGCGCTGTACGCGCTTATGTAGATTCTCTGCCCACGATGCTGCCCAGACGTCCAAACAGGCGCACCAGAAAGATGGATGACCACGCAAGACTGCATCTTGGAATCAGGTGTCCTCTCTTTCGACGTCCTCTGTCAGAAGGATAGCAAAGTTGTTTCTTTGTCCAGACCGGAGGACTACCTTCTGACAAAAGGATCCTCCAGACACCTTTGACGTACTGGTTTTCTGATAAAGCCAGTAAGCCATTTTCCCGTTCTTTCGCCATCTGGCCCGTTTTTCTGAGAAGCCAATCGACCCCATCAAATTCTTGAGACTATCGAAAGTCAGGTATCGCGAATTCGCTACGCAAGGAAGGGGGAGCTTCAATGTCAATGCCATGTGTGAGCAGGTTGAAAAGCGTCTATGGGACCAAGGCTTACCACAAGGAATAAGAAACCACCCGGAACCAAAATTTTATGGGCAAGTTGTAGCATACGACCTGTGGCGATTAGTCAACCAAAAAGATTACGATGACACGGTAATGTGCAATATAAATACCTCTATCTTTTGGAACTGGAACAAAGTTAAGGACTAGGCTGAGGCTTATAGCTTCCCACCGGTTGAGGTGTTGTTTCTCGTCAAGTAGAAGGAAATCTTGCTCGACTATTTTTGGATGACGCGAGTGCAGATCTATCGGCATGCAATCAATCCATGACGAGCTTGAGAGGAAATTGTCGGGCTTGAGTGCTCCGACCTCGAGCAGTCTATACAGAACAGATAAACCAGAAACGAATTGAGGAACACCATGGAATACGAACCGTAATTTACGTCTATTATCATACGAATGATGTACATTCAACTCCTTGAGCCAATTGACGAGAACTTTTTGACTTCCTCCGCCCCTTTCTTCTCGTTGTCCCAGAGCAGAAAGTTGTTGATATCGTTCTAAGCCGCCAAGGGCATGGATTCTGGCCTCAATATCCGCCAGAGACTGTTCATGTAGCTGTTGGTCATTCTCGAGCTGTTTACGACGTTTAAGAAGAACATGATATTGTCGAATGACGTTGCGACATCCTTGTGCTGCAATCGAGGAAGTAGCATTTGAGCTTAGACTAGAAACAATTGGTTGCTTTCGTTTTCTAGCTTTCGTCATGATTGCCGTGGTCGAAAGACTTCTCCCTTGTGACATGTGACACACCGTTACTAGTACTTCGACGCCTCTTGAACTCTTCAACAACTTCTAAGTTTCTATTCGAATGCCTTCAAAGTCGAACTACTATGGTATTTCATATTGGCGCTCAACTCGAATTTTGTGATCTAATGCATGACCCCCTAAGGCCGTCTCTTAGCTCTGGTTGTCTTTCCTTCCCTTAGCGCCCTAGCCGTGTCAATGATGTTTGGGCGATTTAAGGGTGCCAGCATGGATTTAGAATTAAGGAAGCATTGCCAGGCGTCTTCTGGAAACTCATATCTTCTACAATACACCGGATGGCAAGCCGTGGACAAAGCATTGTGCCCTCTGGTTGCGTTCTTTCACAATTTGATGGATTCCCCTCGGTCTCTCTCTTTCCTCTCGTATGCACTTGGCACGGGTGCACCTTTGGTCCTACTCCCATTGGTAGAGGCATATCGTGGGGATCGCAACCCGCTTGTTGCTTATCCAGTTATTTGGAGCCTTCTTACGCAGGTCGCTACCGTCGGTGTCATAATTCCCCTCTATTGTCTCGTCTTCGTTCTATCAGGAGGGACGAAAAGAAGCCGCAATTTTAACTTACGATCTTTCAGCCAGGCTGAGGCAGAAGCCATAGTATTTGGTTTATTCATCGGGGCAGTCATCCCTTCGATAGCCATGATCATCTTAAACGACGCACACATAACAGCTGTTTGGCAACTTTATCCAGTAGTCGTATCGATTGGTCAGCTTGGACACCTATTCTTTCGGCCAGTGTCACGACATGGACAATCCGGCTACCGTACGATGCAAGTACTATATCTTGGAGCCTTCATAATCTCATCCTCCATGCACATCTCTGTGGTATGGCCAATAATCACCAACGTTGCTGAACTCAAATTGTTGCTACTGCCCTCACTTTCTCCACTCCACCCTACCAAAGGCATGAATGATCATCTTTTGGACTTTTTGAAATGGGATATCATCATTTCTTATTCTGCGATGGCAATAACCATGTTCTGGTTCGCGCATAATGTCAAACAGTTCATGGGAATACTCCTTTGGCTTGGTTTCGCTATTCCTACGCTTGGTTTCGGTGCTGCTGTGATGGGTGTAGCAATATGGAGGGATGGAGTCCTATAGCATTCTTCTCCTAGGTCAAGGAGACCAGCCAGACAAACCCTATTTTGTGTTCAATGTCAAAAAATGTCACAAATCAGTAGCTCAATTGAAGCCAACTGATTTTTAGTAGGGAGACATTGAATGTATATAATGATACGTCGGGAAGGTCTAATCAACATCTAATGTCCTGCCTTCTTGGCTCTTTCGATATGAGCCCGAAGCCGTTGCTGCTTGTCTCTGAGAGAAGCCTTTTTCTTGCTTCTGACTGCGCCACTGCTAAGAATCATCATGAGAGGCTTGTTTCTTGCCTTCTCACGATTCGTCGAACTACTGGGTGTAGACTTTGTCTGTTTCCCTTTACGAGAGCCATATTTTTCGCGACCTTCTCTTCCCTTTTGGATTGAAGCCATGCGTTCGGCATAGTCAGCCTTCGCTTTCTTGCGAGGTCCTAGAATGTCATTTTCAGAGATAAACTCATCCTGAGTTGGCTGCTCGGACGAATGAGCTTTCAGAGCCTCTAAAGCAGCTAGCTTCCGTTTGGCGGTCGTGCTGCCTGATGTTTCAACGGCTCGTGCAGCTGCCTTCAGGCGAAGATCGTTGAGAAGAGCGAAATCAGCGGGAGTCAGGATCTGAGGATCGACTTGTCAGAGGTAAAGTCAGAAAGGAAGAAGTCAATACAGACTTTGGTAGTTGCTAAGGAAGATATATGGGGACCTTGTGCTGATTCGGAGTCTAGGTTTGAAGCGGCCTTCTTCACCTGTGCTTCATCATCACTGTCGCTGATCACTAGGTCTTCATTGTCATCGCTATCGATGTTGATCCATTCACCGTCGTCTGAATCAGGCTCGGAATCAGACTCGACGTCCCAGCCTTCCCACATAGCATCATCATCAATATCGTCAGCAACACCACCGTCCTCTTCACGAATTTGTTTCAGATGATCCTCAAGCAGCTGCAAACGGTCCTGTCAAACTCGAAAGCTATTGCAGAAAGATGCTGTTTACCGCTAGGCCTTCGATGTCAACGGCAGCTTCAGCACTATACCCATAGGGAAGAGGGGCACTGCCGCTCGCAAGTCCCATTGCAGCTTCTTTCCCCTTTGAGATCGTCAGTTGCATTTCTTGAAATCCGACGTTTCCCTTACTCTTTCTCTCCTCTTCAGCATACTCGGGTTAACTTCTCTGTAAAGCCTGAGGAGGCCTCGTGCAGCCGCAGTGACAGCTTTGTCTTTGCTTTTCCTGTACTCCACAAGATCCCCCAAGAGGTCCTCCTCCATTGCCCAAGGCTGCCGTCTGCTGACCTCTCGGATAGAATTGATACCAGCTGCGATCACTTCGCTAGCGACACCTGGATGGACAAATTCTTGAGAAAGTTTGCGAATGATAGGTGTAATGACATCAGGAGGAGTCAAGTCATGGACTGATTGGGCCAGAGCAACTAGGATGCTCGGTACACGTAATTGGCGATAGAAAAGATACTTGACGACGTAGGTGTAGAACCCAAGGACACATAGTTTGTGATAGCCCATAACTCTGGACAGAAGTTGCATTATCAAGATTTTGTGGTCCAAGGTGAAGCGCTTGTCGTAGACATTGAGCGAGTCGTAAAGTTTTTCACCAAAAGTTTGAGGATCATTGAGGAGTTGAATAGCCGAGAAGTTAGGAGAAGATGGTGTTTTATGTTGCTTTTTCTAGGCAAAATCAGACAGACACAATCAGATAGACAGCCATGCTGACCTTTTTCGCGGTTTTCAGCTGCTTCGCTAGCTTCTTGTCTCCGCTTCGGGTTTTTTTGTTAATTTCACGCCTGTGATGCAGCGACTTGACATCAACTTCCTGAGTAGGAGATTTAGAAAATCGGTCAATAGATAAAAATATAAGGAACGATACCTCTTCTTCGTCGGGTTCTTCTTCAGGTTCTTCGCTACCAAGAAAAAAATGCAAAGAGGCGCTTTGGACCTTCGTCACAGGGTGGAAGCAGCCTTGAGCGACGATTGACACAGATTTAGCATCCTTCCTAAGAAACAATGTCACGAAAGCGTTCTTGATGGCGCAAGACAGTTACATACCACACACCCTTTTTCCACAATTCCTTTGTTAGCACAACGGCCCACATTGCCTCATCCGCACCATTGCTTTCCCGATCATGTGTCGGATTGTTGACAGCCTTCAACTTCCCTTTGTCTCCTTGCACTTCTGCAGACATCCCCCGCTCTACCATGGTAAACAACATAGCCTGAACACCACGATTGAGCTTATGGTTTTGCGCCTTTTGATTAGCGACCTTGATATCAGAAAGAATGGTTTTCCGAATATATGACCGAAGAGAAGAGGAAGAAGTCCGAGAGAGGAGGGGAAACAGAGACTTTAGCAGACTAGATATCTCAGTGGCAACGCAGCGTATCAAAAACAGCGACTTACTCAATAGATGAAATGACGTCCTTGTTCCGAAGCATGATCAAGTTTTGTATGAGGGTCTTCCTTGTGTCAGGAGAGAGTATCCCATAACTTTCCAAAAGCAAAGATGAGATTTGACTTGGAAATTGAGCCGTCTCTTTAGGGTAACAAGTAGCAACCTATAGTGACCGTAAGTCAATTGACCAATGAAGTGCAAAGAGAAGTACTTGGGAAATAAAGGAGACAAGCTCTCTGAAATGGTGCGCTTGTTCGTCAGGATTGATGCTGAAAATTTGTCGAATGCTATTATAATGATTCCATTGCTGAAGAAACTCCTCTTTGTAAGAGATTGGATCGCGCTTGATCAAGTTCTGAAGCTGGGGAAGATTTGAGGTTAGTAGGACGCCGCGACCCATGATTCGAGGCGACGCAAAATTAAATCAGGAGGAAAGGTATATATCGCTTATGTAATCCAGCTGGCTGTGACCGAATCATCGATAGTTATTGCCACTGGTCGTGACTGAGACTCGAAAGGTCTTCCATCCTGCCGCCATGCTTGATTCATACGACATGCCCATGCTCGACTACCCCAACGATCTCGACATACAAATGCACCCCTCTACTTCGGACCAATGGCTGCAAGATGAGGCGAAAATGGAAGAGGACGGTACCTATCCACCCCCCAAAAACGATTATGAAGTCGACATGGAGGCATTTGCAGATGACCAAAACATTGAATACGACATGCTAGATGACGACGAAGCTCATAAATCTGGTCCTGACGTCGTGGACGTTGAAGTTTTTGACGTCTCCTCGGTGCAATCCCCTGCTACGGTCAATGTTGATGTCCCTTATGAACACGGACCTGCCGATGTCACGTCTTTTCAGGACACTCATTCACATCCTTTCCTTCATGAAGGCTCTTCATCGATGTCACCGAGTCTTTTACCAGCCGACACTGAGGCCGGAATCCAGTCGGCTGAGCATGCAACCGAGTTTCGCGATGGTGTTGAGGCGTCTACGACTTACGAAACACAATCCGAAGCCATTGAGCAGTCGACCCGTCAAGGGGGGGAATCTGAAGCTGCTCATGCAGAGCTGCATGATTTCCATGAACTTGGGCCCAAGAGCGATCTTTCGTCTCTAAATGACCCTGGCCAAAACGCTCCCGAATCCAGTATCAAACATCAAGATGTAAATACCACGACGCATGATCGTGATGCTGTCACGTCTGAGAACCATTCCCTAGTTAATGAAGCCCATCTTCTACCAGAAAAACGCGTCGCAGTACCTTTCCAGGACGAGCATAGTGAAGACAGCGACGTTCTGGCATCTGGAGAATCCCAACTAGGAGAGGTAGTCGAAGTTATCCAAGTTGCTAAAACCGGGGCAGCAACTGTATTGCCACAGTCGGAACAAAACTCTGTCAGGCTTCAGGAGGAGTCAAATTCTGAACATGAGACAGAAGACCGAGGGGAGAAGTTCGACGACAGCACAGCTGTTCAACCTACCTCTACGCACGTCGATGATCCACATGAAATCTCGGAAGGTGTCTATATTGACCCTCCTCCCCCTGTCTTGTTGACTTTTCGTACCGAAAACCCGCTTGATTTCTGTCTATTCAACGAAGCACGGGGTCAAGAAGTAGATCCGGCGATTGAGTCAACCCGCCAGGTCCTCCTTCAACAGTTTCCTACTCTATATTATGAACCTCTTTCGGCTGTTTTCAATGCTCTGCGACAAGATGAATACGTGCAATCGAACTTCAACTTAGTTGATGGCGAACTTATTTTGGAGGCTATGGAATTACAACTTATTATCAGTGAGGTAAGGGACTATTATCTTGATCTGGTCCATTGATATAGAGCATTTGCAGGACAACACATATACTGCCGACATAAGTTTACATGACTTGAATGTTCTACACGACAGCGCAGGGATCGGGGGCCTCCTTCACATGCGACTGTCATCCACAACGCCTCGGTTTATCACCCGATATCAGCATCTTCAGGAGCATGTAAGTCGACTCCATTTGGAGCAACTACCCGAGCAGCATGCCACGGAACTCATTTCGGTTGCCGAGGCTTTACAAGAAGGTCTGTTGTCTCATCGTCTCGCCCTTCATCGTACCTCATACTTCTGTATGTGTAGTGTATCGTGAGCCAGATCTACTATCGGAGCCGGAAAGGCGCATTACAAGCAATTCTAGCCAGTCTTCTGAAGCGGAAGACCCTGATGCCCCAAAGGCAGACACTCGCAGTCACACCGATAGTCACGATGGAACCTCGAAAAGCCCGGTTCAAGTACTTTTGGAGAGACGCTTTTCTGTGTCCTCTTCTTCTGCTGGAAAGGAGCATCAGGTGGATAGTGTAGGGAAACGCGAGGAAGTTCGGCCTAGCCAGCAGGGCGAGAAAGAAGCACCACAGCCCGACGGCATGAGCAGCAATAATTCGCTACCGGCAGAGCACATTTCCAGTCTTGATGATGTTCTTGAAGACCACTACATTGAGGATGATACGCTTCGCCTTGAGACTGCTGAATTGCCCGTTAATGATGAAAACGACGATTCTCACTCAGGAGCAGATCAGACCGCTCTTGCTGAAGATGCCGCCCCACAGAATGCTCTCGACGAAGGAAAGGATGAAGCAGGCTCTGAGGAGACCTCACTCGATGCAAATCAAGATACGGGACATTACTTGGATGAAAGTATGCACTGGATCTCGATACTAGACTTGCATTCTAATTGTCTTATATTAGATGTGGATGCGGGAGAACCTACATTATTAATCGCTTCTCCTGAGGCTGAGGGCTCTGCCACACTTGAAGGTATGTTTCATCATGGTAGAGAACCACATGCTTTGTGCTAACCTGTTGTTGAGGTATAAATGATACTGAGGAACTCTATGATTCCGCAGAGGTGGAAGGCCCGTTGGATGTTCAGGTGCATAATAATCTAGAGGAAACTGTTGGTTCTGGTATGTTCTTTCACATGGCTTTGCTTTTTTGAGCTCAACTTTCCCATAGATTACTTCTCCGATAATGATGAAGGCGAAAGTAATGATGAACAAGGTGCAAGCAATGAAGACAGACTACCTCTCGCAGCAGAACCCGAAGAAGAATACTGGGAGGAAGATTTAGATACGGCGACAGACTTTGCCACCAAGTGGGACGAAGAGCACGAGACTACACTTTCTCAGTCAAATCAGAGTTCTGCCACGCTCTCCAGTGGAACGTCTAAACGCAGCTTTGATGAGTTCGAAGCTGCTGATGATCTATACAATGAAGAAACAGGACATTGGAATCCACCGGGTTCCCCTGGTGAGAGGTTTACGTCTCTGTAGTTTTTTTATGTTATTCAACATAAATCTAGATTCAAAGCGTTCTCGTGTCGAGTAATGCCTCGTTTTCTCCGTAGCAAGCAACACAGTTCACCTTCTGGAAGACATCACCACATGCTCACACAGCGAGCATTGGGCATCAGGTTTGGAAGGCTAAGTAACTTATTTTCTATATGTTGACATTGGTTTCTTTTGTCACCGTTCCTGTGTTCCTTTACCTACTAATCTTTCCAGCTTGAGATCTTGAAAGACTTATCTTTCAAACAGGATATGATGGTCATAAGATGGATCATGTTGTAGGCATTCCTGAGGTGGTCCCAAGATGCTCTAATAGTCATTTTGATGCATACATTATACCATATATAATTTTGTACAGCACATGGAATCCTGTAGTCCTTTGCACTCGGATTCAATCCCACCAAAGAAGCTTAGCTATCTTGTCAGATATTGAGAGAATACATGTTGAATATTTGCAGCATGGCTGGTAATTTGCAGCTTCAGTCTGTTACCAGTAACTCATTAACTTCCTCCTCTTCCTCTTCCTCTGTGTCAATAATTGAGTCAAAGGGTATTTCACTCTGCCCTGATGAGCTTGCTGCACTGATAAGCAATCTATTCAGTTGCCTATCAAGCTCAGCTTCTTCATTGTCCATGTGAGCACTACAAACCTCAGATTAGAAATCTCTAGAGATTATTAGCATTTGACAAACTTCTGTTCCAAAGATTTTGGCATCAACTCCTCATCACTGTCAGAACTAATCACAATCACATCAGCAGGTGCTTTGGAAGCCCTAAAATCAGGTTGTGTGAGATTTTTGCAAGAAACTGTGGATCAATTGCATACCGTGCATGTTTAGGTTGGATCCTCTGAGGTACAATGCTTGCCTTCACATCTTCATTATCCTGATTTGGGGTAGACAATTTTGCACGCCTAAGTGCCCTTTAGACCCTTGTTACTAGGCTAATATGTCAAAAACATACTTGTTCTTGTGCATATCCACATTCTTCCTTGGAGCAGGAGAGCAAGATCTACTGTTGCTTGACACTGTGACTATGCTCTCAGACCGTCTGCACAATAGCATAAGTAATGTGTAATTTGGATTGAATGTGCCAACAAACCGCTTTCTGCGTTTCCTGCGGACATTGGAATCATGCTCGTCATCCTCAAACGGGATCACACTGTCTAAAAATTCAAAGAGTTCGGTAAGCTCTTCTAGCTTTCTGTAGTCCTCTTCAGTAAAGCCCTCTAGTTGTTCCTTGAACTTTTCGCTTATGGCAGAGTCAAACTTGCTGAGAGCTATCCTGCTGGCAGAGTCCCGCAGGGGACACCGCTATGAGTATGTTAGAGTATGTCTGATGGAGGTATCACATGTGGCATCACCAGTTGTAGAGTGTCAATTAGAAGCTTGAGTGACCGAATCTTGTAATCATCAACAATATCCGGAATGTGCAGCTTGCAAAGGAGCTGGCACAATGCCCTTTTGTCATTCTCTAGGATTAAAATAAGAAGTGAGCTTCTACTGGAGGTTTCCCCTCCAATGAGACAACCTACTTTCAATGCTAACTTTGATGTCTTTCTCAAATAGAACTTTGAGAATATCTTCTGCCATTTCTAGTTGGATGCTAAGATCAACAGCCTTCTCATCATAGATCTTTGCAGCTTTCCTGGTCAAGTAATGTGTAAGAACCAGAACCATTAGTGTAGGAAAATACTTACAGGATATGCATGAGGCGAAGGGGGTTAGTCCAGTCTGCAAATATGTTGACAAACATAGCAGAGTCAGTGCCTTCTACATCTCCATCAGCATCCCTGGCATTCTTCCTATCCTCGCAGACATCTAAAAAAACATGAATGAAGGCCTGAAAAGACACATAAGTGTCATATACACATAAACAAGTTACAAATTTACTTCAGCCATATTTCTCTGATTGGCAAGGGATGAATGTGCATATCTAGGGAAAAATATTGCAAGACATTGTCGAAGTCGGGAATTGCCAGATGTCAGCGGGGAGAAATATACTTTGATGAGAGTCTGCAAGACCTGTGAAATGAATTATTTATTGAAGGAAGTGAAGCTTGCATAATATACCTCAATTGATTTGATTAGACCTGATAAAAGGAGTTTCGCCATCCCCTCACAGAAAATCGCCTTTGCAGACATTTCTGCTTCCTTCAAAATATTTGTGACGAGAATATTTGTCACAAATTCTAACTGGCAGTTACTAGTAAGAGGAAGCAAAACCTGTGCTGAAACTGAATTGACCTACAGTTATGCCTGAATCCTTGAACAAAGAAGTTCCGTGACTCATAAGGATGTCATAAGCAGATTCAGAAAAAGCAATTTTGACTGGCAGATCGGGGAAAGATACTCCGTTGATAAAAAAAGGGAAGCTCTCCACAGCAAGAGGCTGATATTGTTTGCTTGTCAATAACACAGTACTATAGTATCACTGGAGAATTACCTTTGAAATCAAACAGTATAAACCCAATGCTCTGACTCCTTGTTCTTTGATAGCAGAGTCTTCATCCCGAACAGAGGGGAGAATTTGACTTTTGAGAAGAACTTGCAAAGTGATATTTCTTTCCGGTGCCTAAGGGTCACAATGTCAGTACGCGGCTAGCAATACGTTTTAAACGAAGCAAACAAACTCCGTATATTCGTTCGAGAAGGACAATGCAGATCTTCAGGCATCTCAGACAGGTCTTCTTGTTTTGCAACTTCTGCATGGCAGATGCACCATTATTCCTTGTCACTTCAGCGATCTGTCTAGGTTTTCCGTATGCTATTTCAAGGCGGAGAGCCTCTTCCTAAATAAAGGTCAGATACGAAAGAGGCCATAGATACACCTAGCATCCACCTCTGAAGGTTCAGGCGTATCTCCAACACCATTAGAATCGCGAAGTTCTGCAATAGACTCAACAACGAGTTTGATAAGGTCGCCCTCGCTGGCAGATATGTCCGACAATAGATCAAGGCAAGGGCCCAGTAGTTGAAGGGGTAGTGTCTCTGAGCTAAGCATACATCCTTTTATTCATTTAAGATACAAATATGAAGAGAAATGGCACCGGCTACGCACGGACGAGTTCTAATGTTTTCCTCCTCCCAATTTCATCAGAATAATCCAGGTAAGTAGCAAGCTTAACAAGTTCGGCGAGTACTATTTCAGTATGTGATTGCTCGTTATCCGCCTTGATCTCCGATATGCTGTCATCCAGGTTGTTATAGGCTTCCTGGATTAAGAAAGCAATCCGAGTCACGACAGGCAACGCAGTTTCAAGCCGTGCTTCATCCTTCTCCTCCTTACAGCGCTCGACAAAAACACGAGCAAAGAAAGCCTTTTGAGGCGTGAGCGAAGCCCAATAAGTTTCTGTTGCCGTATGTGAGTGTGAAGCGGCAGTGAAGCGGCAGGGGACGCAGAACTCATACCATCGAAACTAATCCCATCACCAACAGTGCTGTCCATGGATTTAAGGACGCTCTTCAGAGCATCCTGCGCAATTGACCCTTTCTGAAGATCAAACAGCGTCAAGAAGGACAACAGGAGGTCCTGGTAATTGGACCCAGAACCATCCTCAGCTTTCAAACCTGGAACCTCAGCCAGGGATTCCACCCAACTTTTTATGAGAGCAGCCGCTGCACCACTAACGGATGAATCCCGATCCGCCAAGCCAGACTGCACGACCAACTCCCTTTGCGACACAGTCAACTGCAATGGGTGGACAGGATTGGTACCATCGATGTCTTCGCCGTCTTCACCACGAGCCCTTTGACGTTGGACGGCCAACTTTTTTGAGTAGACGGCCTTTCGAACGCTTGGATCAATGTCTTGCATGCGGTCGAATATACCGGGAAGCGTCTGAGAGTCGATAGGAATGTTTAATAAGGCGCTACGCCGTACTTCACTAGCAAGCTGTTGAGACAGGATGGCGGAGAATCAAGAGAGGCGGGTACGCACGCTGAGCTATCGCCAGACATCGTGTCAAGGAGCACCTCAAGGATGGATCGCTCTCCGTCATGGTCATCAGGATCTTCCAAGACAGAAAGGTGGGCGAGAGCTATGACTGCCTGACTTCGAACAGCACTTTCTCTGTCGAGGAGTCGACCGATAAGTGCGGCGCGGAGCTGGTTGAAAAGCTCCTCGCTTGAAAGGGATGAGGGCATATTCTGCATATAAAATGTACTGAACTCACTTGATTGGGCCCATGTGAGTTACCATTTCGGTAGTAAGCTGGGAGACGCGGAAACGAACATTCTTATCCTTGGCAACAAAGCCAGGTAGAATGAATTTGAGTAAGTTTGAAGTAAAGCGGGAGGCCATAGTTCCTTCCTCGTCATCGTCTTCGTCAGGAACTGTTTCAGACCACATTTCAGCAATACGGACTGGACATAGGATGGTGTGGCATACATTTTTCATTGAGAAACCTCGTATACCCGGCGACAAATTTGACCAATCGGTCACCCTCGGTAACACCCTTCTTGACGCGTAAAGCAGTCAAAAGTAATTCTTGGAACAAACGTTCGAATTTCCGATCGCCAGTCAGTTTCATAAAATTCCCCCTGTTGAAAAGTACGTTCTGAGAAGCGTACTCATCCTGGATTCTGTATAGGGCCACGAGATTCTTCCTGTGGTTCGCGTAAGAAGTTGACACCTGGCTGAATATACGCCGGACGGCAAGTTCCTTGAGCGTGAACTCAGAGGGCGGTTGAGCTGGAGGGTCTGCAGTGCGAACTGGCATAGTGGTATACCAAGGTTATCCGCGGTTGAGTTCTCAGTCACGTCGACAATTAGCCCGAGTCACGATCACGTGTCCCGTGTTCTCTTGCTTGTCTTTATTTATGCTCGTAATTAGGTAAACACCTCTTATGACTGCAAATTGAAAGGGACATCTTTC
Organism: Gymnopilus dilepis; assembly: GCA_002938385.1. Classification (NCBI taxonomy): domain Eukaryota; kingdom Fungi; phylum Basidiomycota; class Agaricomycetes; order Agaricales; family Galerinaceae; genus Gymnopilus; species Gymnopilus dilepis. The sequence goes on from NHYE01005560.1 coordinate 29,182, forward strand.
CGTATTTCGTTGAATGCTGTCGAGTATTGCAACACCAACATCTCAAACGCATTAGCTTTTTTTTTCGAATCAAGCTTCATACCAAACATTTTCTGCACCTGTACGATAATTACCCCCGTAATGGCCGACACGCACACGAGAAACTTGTGTGCTGAAATAATACGCTCACAATTTGGGCCCTTGACAGCAGTATGCTCTTTGATTATGGGACTCCATCGATTCGTCAAATGACCGATTATATCTGCAGAAACTGTGCTCTGTTCTACTTACTCGAGGCCGCCTGTCATTCTCGCACCTTGTTCGATTCTCGGGTCTTAAGCCGCGGACGGCTAGGGCTTGCATTCTAGTCCTTGTCCAACAAAATTTACTGTGGCATACCAAAGGAGACGAAGAAGGGGAAATGTTCGAGATTAACACCGACGAGTGTCTCATGCGATTGAGATTTGGGAAATTTGTATGGCTGGCGGATCAGATGTTCGGGGAACAGGTAACTGCTCTTCATATTTCTATTGGCAATAAGGCATCCTAACTTAAGCAAAAGGGTGCAGAAATAATTCAAATCATCTTAGACCACGGGAAACTTCGTCCACCAGAGATTTTCTCTCTATTGTCAATATATGACCCGAAGAGTAAGTCGCATATGGAACGTCAAGTCCATCATCTAAATTCACTAGAAACAAAGCAATATCGACAAATCCTTCACAAACTTGTTGCCGGGTCCTACTTGAAGGTCTCCACCGTCCTTTCACATCTGTCTCCCCGCGACAAATGGATTCAATACGAAGCGGAAGAGAAGCGTAAAATAACAGGTTTTCCTACTGCCAAGGAACTCCGAGAGGCAAAAGAATTGGCTCGTGCAAGGTTAAAAAGAGAGGAAGAAGAAGCAGAGCAAATTGGATTGGTGCATTTCTAACCTTACATGTTCTTTGCAAAGGCCCTAAGCGATTGATTTAGAAACGAAAGGCCAAGAACCAACAAGCGGGTTCATATTCGAATAAGGCGCGTGTCAACACCTCGTCTACTGACAAGACGGATTTCCAACATAATGCATACAGAGAAAGCTGTCGGAAGACGAGGATGTCGTAAATGTTAGTCCGTTGTTCACTTGACCAGGTAGTGCCTCTGAACCGGTTCGCAGGATGACATTCATTTCAGGGTCAACTACGAAAGATTTGCTGTTCATTTGCGGAATATGGTAAGTTACCATGGTTTGCCATTCTGATCTGATGCGAGCCCCGTAGGTTGTAGAAAGGGCTGTCAGAGAAAAGTTCAATCGTCCGGCCTCCCTAGTCCTCCGTGCCGCTTTGGAAGTGACGGAAACCCCGCAGTCGAGCGTGGACGATATTCGGTCAGGTAGGCATCTTTTCATCGTGATTGAATTCCTCTAACAGCTGGTAGCGCCGACTTCTGTTGCCAGTATTGCAATGCACATTTCTGAGGACGCTAATCTTTCCTCGGGTCTTGTCTATGCCTCCAAGAAAATTTCGGACATGACTTGCATAAAAGACTACTTAGGGATGTTATCCTCTGCGGACAACCCTACCCCGGAGGGCAGGGCTATGTCTTTCGTTTCGTATTCGTCTTCCAAAGTGCAGGTAGAATTTGAGATCATCAAGCGTAGGCTCCGAGAAAACGTGTTGGAATCCGTGGCACGAGATAAACATGGCCAGGAAGGTGTAAGGATTTTACGCCTCCTTGCCAAGACAGGCAAGATGGATGAAAAGCAAGTAGGTTACAGCAAGCCTGCCACCTGTTTCCGAATAACAGAGCATACAGATCTCGAAAATTGTTATGATGGCGCCCAAGGATGTACGACCACTTTTGGTTGCGTTATCTGCAGATTCTTTAATCAGCACGCAAGAAGTGCCGAAAAGTGCAGATCGCAATCCCGCCAGAACCTTTTATCTGTGGTGCGTTAAGTTGTTGAGCTACCTCGTCTGTGATTTAAAAAGAGAGAAAAAGGTATGTCGACCATCACAAGGCTTTTCAAGTAATATTAGGCGGGGTATACAAAACGCTCTACAACATTTTGGCTCGGCGTCGTGCGGAACGAGAACACGGTGACATTGCGGCCGTCCTGGAGAAGCGGGCCCGAAGTGATGTTAGCCAGGATGAGGGCCTATTGACCAGGGTAGAGAGGGAGACATTGGAAGACTGGGAAGCGAAGGAAACAAAATTGACTGTATTAGAGATACGAGTGGAGGAGCTTGTGTTTTTGCTCAAAGATCTAGGTAGTTTGCCAGCCGACAGTGAATAAAATGCAGAAAGTCGGATCGGCCGGGTCACAGGTGCACGGACTCGGTGTGAGGTGTACGTGCACCCCGGACCTGACCTTTGGCCCGCCCGTTGGCTGGCCCGGCCCATTCCCACGTACGTGCAATGCACCTTCGGACTGCGTTCCACTCGAGATATGCACCTTGCACCTTACTGTCACCCCACCCATCTTTGAGGCCTTCACACGCGTCTCGCACCTTCATCGGACCTCACCGACCTAGACCTCAACATATGTTGCTCGCCAGCTCGAATCTGCCATTGTGCCATCCTGATTGCATCACTTTCCGTTAGTGGCGACACACTTGTCAGGTACCTCAGCCTCAAACAACGAAGCTTCCCGGCAGATGGCAATAAAGAATTTTGGGGGCACATGCTGTAGTATTGCCTCAGTAATACAGGCGTCTTCGTAGTCTCTCACTTTCTTGCCCATATAACAGTAGCCTTGCGCGTACATTTTCCTAGTATTTTCTCCCTGGACGGTCCGGTGCTGACAGCTGTAACAGGAGCGCCTATCGACTCGGAAAGTACAGTAGTACTTAGTATTCTTGAGGAGCGTATACACGGATCATAGGCGCTCAGTGTTACTTACCACTCTCATGTAACAACTACATGCCTAGCAGTGACAACGCAGATGAGTGCAAAAGTAACGGTACGATGCCTAAAAGAAAGGAAGTGAGGGCCGAAGTGCAGAGACGGTGTAGGGTTCATGAAAGGCGGGCCTCTGGAGGCATTTCTATTTTTGGAGGTCCGACGTCCGGTGCACGGACCTGACCTCGGACCTCGCTCCCAGTCGATCGGGTGTTCTCATAAAATGTAAGTTTAAAAATAGCACAAGAGTGGGCCTTGGTGACGTTTGTTCAAACTCCGCTTTGAATTATGAAGCGCGACGTGACTAGACGCGTTCCTCAATCTTGCTTCCTGCCATGGCAGACACTCAGCTGAACAAGACCGTATTTGCCGACAGGGTCAAGCGCGTCTACGATGCCTGGACGGTATGTTATGTTCTTTCCAGAATCTGGCCTCATTTGACGTTCCGCGACATAGCATGCTAGAGACAACGAAGATTACGAGTCACTAGCGGATCTGGACGCCCTTTTTCTCATAGCAGGTGATCCTACGTCAGACGACGAGCCTATGCGCAAGGGATCTTGCTTTCAAGCAAGTGCATATCTCACTCTTGCTGAGCTAGTGCTGACAACTGCAACATTAGCAATGGCTTTTAGGCTATGAATTTCCGTCAACTCTGTTCCTATTCCAAAAGAGTAAAATTTCCATTCTTTGCTCTGCTTCCAAAGGTGTGTAGCTCTGCAGGGTATTTCGCCCTCATTACCACCTAGTCCTGAGAAAACTTCCTAGCCAAGATCCTTTCTCAGATCGAAAATGCCGTTCCAGGCATCGCCATTGAAATCCTTGCAAGACCGAAGGGAAAAGACGCTGCAAATGATTCTCTCCCTAATTTCCTCGCCCTTTATACTTCTGCAAAACGAGTTGGCTCTCTCACAAAGGAGACACCCTCAGGCAAACTTGTTACCGAATGGCAGGGCTTGGTTCAAGAAGCGCTTTCGAAGCCCGAACTTGTTGACATGGCTCCTGCCATCTCTACACTTATGGCGATTAAGGACGAAGAAGAACTTGTGGGTATCCCCATTGATGAGTGATGGCTTAGCGGTCTGACTCGACCTATATAGAAATGTACTCGAACTGCTGCAGCTCTAACTTCTACTCTTTTAAAACACCACGTAGCGCCCAAACTCGAGTCGATACTTGACAAAGAGACGAAGATAACGCATGACGGGCTAGCAGCGCAGATTGAAGCGAGACTGGAATCAGGTGAGGGAAGCACTGCAAGGGGCCCCGATATGAGAGTCTGGAGCAAGGGGAAAGGACTCGAGAACGTGAGATATTTGGCAATTCTCTTATGCGTGTTCCTGATGCCTTTCAAGGTTGACTGGCCGTCCGTAGAATTTTCTTACCCACCCATTATTATCTCCAAGTCCTCGAAATCTGGCTACGACCTTCGCTATACTGTCGAGTCATCTGAGGATCATATTGCCCACAAAGGTGTATTTCTAGTATCCTTTGGAATGCGGTATAAGTCATATAGTACAAACGTCGGCCGCACCTTTATCGTTGATCCCAATCCTGTTTGTCACCGTCTTTTCTTCATATCAGCTGTCGCTAATCTGATGGCTTAGGAGCAAGAAGCGCAGTACAGTCTACTGCTATCGCTTCAGACGGAACTTCTATCGTACATTAAAGACGGGGTGCCAGCGCGCGACGTCTATCAACATGCACTAGACTACGTGAAAAGTAACAGCCCAGATCTCGAGAAGTACTTTGTCAAAAGCATTGGGTTTGCTGTAAGTAGTCCTCTGTCACTTTGCCTTTTCCTGAATATCTAACCCTTCACCAGACAGGTATCGAGTTTCGGGATGCAGCCTACATCCTGTCTCCAAAAAATGCTCGTCTGTTACGGAAAAACATGGTCTTCAATCTGAGCCTTGGGTTCACGGGTCTTACTGATACCTCGGGTCAAAAGTATGAAGCCTTCATCTATGTCTAGACTAAATCAGTTGTGAACTTTGGTCTCTTAGGTATGCTCTCAACTTGGTTGACACTATCAAGGTAGATGAAGGCAAGGCTTTGCTGCTCACCGAAGGAGTCAAGTCGCCGAAGGATACCCTGTTTTTCTTGACTCCGGAAAGTGAAGATGAAAAGTCATCAAGCAAAAAACCCCCGACGGTTCCGTTGAAGAATGGGCCGCCCATTAAACAAAAGACCATCGGAGGCAAGGTTCTTCGCAACCAAACACGTCGAGCCGCTCAGGACGAAGTCCATCAGACTGCCATGGCCAAACTCAATGAGCACCAGAGAGAGCTCCACGAAAATCTCCAGAATCAAGGACTGGCTAGATTTTCCGAGGGAGGTGGAGGCTCCGGTGGGAAAGAAGGCAAAGGTTGGAAAAAATTCCAGAGTTACAAAGGAGAAGGCGCATTGCCTAGTGATGTCGACAGACTCAGGGTTTGTCATATAACTCTCTATAACCTTATTTTCTTCCTCATCTCCAGCAGATTGTTGTAGATCGAAAGGCTCAGACAGTAGTCTTACCCATACATGGCTTTGCTGTCCCGTTTCACATCAACACGATCAAGAATGCCAGCAAGAGCGATGAAGCAGATTTCACATACCTACGAATCAATTTCCAGACTCCTGGGCAACTGGCTGGGAAGAAGGAGGACACTGTGAGTCAATATGATTTGTTTCTCAAATTCAGTTTCTGAAGGTACGATAGCCTTTCGAAGATCCGGACGCCACCTTCATACGTTCCGTGTCCTACAGATCTCCCGATGGACATCGTCTAGATAACATCGTCAAACAAATCAACGATCTGAAAAAGGAGGCAAACAAGCGTGAGCAGCAAAAGAAGGAGATGGCCGATGTGATAGAGCAAGGCAATCTTGTCGAAATCAAAGGCAGACGGCCCATCAAAATGCCCGAGGCCTTCATTCGCCCTGCTCTTGATGGCAAGCGTCTCCCTGGTGAGGTTGAAATTCATCAGAATGGTATTCGATACCAGTCCATGGGCTCTCAGAAAGTTGGTCAGTAACCTGGCACCATTAACGAGAACATTGGCTGATCGATTCCATTTGCAGATATATTATTCAGCAACATCAAGCATCTCTTCTTCCAGCCCTGCGACCATGAACTGTTGGTCATTGTTCATCTTCATCTGAAGGCGCCTATCATGATTGGCAAGAAGAAAGCCATTGTACGTTGAGCCTAAATCCGTATTTCAAGAGGCAGAGCTTGAAGTTCAGCTCACTTCCGGTTATAGGACGTGCAATTCTTTCGCGAAGCCACTGATGTACAGTTCGACGAAACAGGCAATCGGAAACGTAAACACCGATACGGCGACGAGGATGAAATTGAGATGGAACAGCAGGAAAGGAAACGAAGAGCCCTGCTCAACAAAGAAATCAAAGCATTTGCAGAGAAAATTGCAGAAGCAGCTTCAACCTCGGTGAGGACAGTTTTCTCAATATGTGTGATACGAACTAAAGCTGACTCCTCCGTAGAATGGCGAGACGTTGGAACTGGACATTCCATTCCGAGAATTATCTTTCGAGGGTGTTCCATTCCGAACGAGTGTGCGCTTGCAGCCAACTACTGAGTGCTTGGTACATCTCACGGATCCTCCTTTCCTGGTTGTGACACTATCCGAAATCGAGATCGCCTCGTTGGAACGTGTTCAGTATGGTTTGAAGCAGTTTGACTTGGTCCTTATTTTCAAGGACTTTACGAAGCCACCTCTACACATCAATTCAATACAGAGCTCGCAAATGGATGATGTCAAAAACTGGTTAGAGTAAGCCGTTGTCACGTTCTTGAGACTTCGTGTAACTAATCCCCCGTGGCAGCTCTGTGGATATTCCTATGAGCGAAGGACCTGTTAATCTGAACTGGGGCCCCATCATGAAGCACATCAATGAGAATCCATTTGAATTCTTCCAGCAAGGAGGTTGGAAATTCCTTGGTGGCACCCCTGGAGAAGAAGTAAGCTCTATACCTATGGGCTGAGTACTCGACTAACTTCCTGATTCCTCTGCTAGAGCGAGCATTCTAGCGCCTCTGAAACTGAATCCGAATTCGAAGCTAACTCTGAGGAGCTAGCGGAAAGTTCAAGCAGCGACGACGAGAGTGATTATGACGATTCTGATGCCAGCGGTAGCGACGCCAGCGGGTCCGATTTCGGAGGTGAGGATAGTGACGAAGGTCAGTAAAATTTGCCAAAGAAATTTGCCTGCTAAACCTCAATATGTCATGCAGGCGACGATTGGGATGAACTAGAGCGGAAAGCAGCAAAGGGTGTGTATTGCTGTTGATGTCAAGACATTCTACACTGCTGACTTTTCCAATAGCGGACCAGAAACGAGCTGAGGCCAAGAAAGCTCGCGGATCAGATGATGATTCGGACAACGAACGGCCAAAAAAGAAATCAGGGAAGACAAATGGGAAAGTGAATGGCAAAAACAAGCGCTGATTGACCGCCTTTTTTTCACTGCATGCCTTCTGCTGTTTCTTTGCTTTGCGAAATATATGTACGATATACCTCATCTCTCATTTCATGAACAAATTTCAGTCATTGATGCCATTGTTGGTCTACATGATCCGTAATTGTTGAACGAGCTCCATCCCAGAAGCAAGGTGAGAAAGTTTGGCATCAACGATAAAGCCCTTATGGGGGTTATATCAGTAAATCGCTGGTCCGACAGAAAAGGGCTCTACCTTCTTGTCGTAATCTGAATTGGCGACAAGGATAGCAAGTCATTACTTATTGCAATTGAACGAGGCTCAATGATTACCTTTCAGCTCAGCAGCAAGATTTTTCAACTCTACCACTTTAGCGACGATATGTTCACCAGGGTCCAATTTTGGCTCAGGCTTGATCAGTTCGCCTTCTAGGTCAACAGCGAGGACAACGAGCTGCATGTTGGCATTCGTCATACCTTGCGCAAACCTGGCTCAGCCTACTGCGAAGACAGGCACAAAGGAATACTTGCCTGGGTCAGCGACAACAATCGGCGAAACTTGAAGGATTTCGTCAGCAATGAAGCCTGTTTCTTCGTGGAGCTCCCGTAAAGCGGCCTGCTGTGCAGTTTCTCCTTCGTCGATCAGACCTGGGCCCAACATGAACCTCGAGACAACTTTACACATAGATTGCTAAAAACCTGCAGGTAATTCTGGAATTTTGAAGTTGGATTAGTTGGTGCGTGACGTAGTAGTGCTTAAACCTCAACCCCATACCAATGATGTACTTTCCGATGGGAGGTCGGAATTGCTCAATGACAACAGTGGAAACAGGAAATGCATTGGTCTTCGAGCGTATGACAGCAAGGATAGCAACGGCTGTGGTCCCAGAAATATATGTGAGATCTCTTGCGCAGAATTCTCGTCAATGTATGAAGCTCACCATCTACGCCCGACCCCTTGCGAGTCTTGCGCTCGGCCGATTCCCAGACTCTCTTTGTGAGGGATCAGCCAAAGAACAAGGCATATAATGTCACCGACCTCGGTGCCGTCTTGATCTATGTATTTGATCTTCTTCAAGGTAATCCATCTTGTCAGTGAGATAACAGGTTAGCGCAGCCTGTGCTTGCTAGTCCACTCGACTGACTTAGACTCGGAAGGAGACATTTCCGTCGAAGACAAAATCCTCGGGACATTCTGGACCATACTGTTACGGAAGTATCTGTTGTATACCAAGCGCGAGGTGGTGAGCAATGGAAAAGCGGATCTGGCTCCGAGCAGGGACATATCAAAGCCAGGTCACGTTCTAACGCGACTTGGACGCGATGCTGATCCGGACCGCGAACCGCTCATAATGACTGCTTTCAACATAACCATACGCTTCCATGGAGAGCCGCGAAGACCTTCCCCGCGTCTCCGTAGGCTCTGTGAATGACTGGCTGAAAGTCCGCGATAATTACAAGCAGGCAGCATTGTCCTTACTCAGCGAAAGGACAAATGCCTCCAGATTCCCAGCTCAAGAACAGAACGCCATCATGGCACATCTAGATCAGGTTTCCATCTTGCCCTGATAGTCTTGCTCTTGGTTAACATCCTCTGCCCCAGTTCATCGATAGAACATTTAGTCTGGCTCAACCGAACCTCCGAGTGAATGGCACAAATTTTGAATCTCTCGATGACAACGGCAAAGGTGTGTCCTGCCCGCTACAAGTCCTACTTGTCCCTTGACGATGTTGCAGAAATGGACCCTTTCGACGAATCCCTTGATCGTCGCATATGGTCACTGGCCGACACTCGATTACAGTGGCACAAGCGGATAGCAGAAACCCGGCGGAGCGTTCCAGCCGAAATTCAATCTGCGGTTGTGGATTTGCTTGACCGCCACAAGGCCATTGACGCCACCCTTTTGCCTGTAGGGTCGGAAGTAACGGACGACGAGTCCAACCCAGAGGGAGATCGTACGTATTTGCCAAGGTCTACTTATCCATCCTGAATAAACCCTTTTTAGCCATTCGTCAACAGCGCATAGAGGAGGCACTGCAAATCACAACAAATCTGGCTAACGAGCTGGAGCAGGTCAGCAACTTTGCAGAATTTATGTGATATCTAGCTCAATGTCTTGTAGACGATATCTCGACAACATGAGCGAGGTGAATTAGCCAAAGTCGTTGCAGCAGAAGTGAAGTCCTTGAAACCGTAATTCCTGTGCGATGGAGAGCACAAAGCTGTCCCATCTATCCAGTCACTCTCCAGGATGTTGGATTATTATACACAGAAATCTAGTGCTTACCTTCTGAGAATATAATAGTGTTCTATCAGGCAAGTCACCGAGGAGAGAATGAACAGCTTCAATGCCTCTACTAAGTTAGGATCCTCGAAAACCTCCACGGCCACGGCCGCCTCCGCCTCCACGAAAACCACGACCTCCTCCAGCCCCTCGACCAGCCCCTCGACCAGACGAAAATCCGCCGCGAGGGCCACCTCTCCCGCCTCTTTGAAATCCTCCCCTGATTCCAGCACCGCCGCGACCGCCGCCACGGGCTGCAGATCCACCCCGTCCACGGCCTCTCTCTGAAGGAAAGATGGTGAGTTAAGGTATAAGATTGAGAGAGTAACTACATTACTCGTGACACCTGTGATATTGGTTTCAGTCAACATACGTGTGGTAGATCAGAAGATACGCACCTCCAGCGGCCTTTGGCTTTGGCAAAAATCTTTCTATTGGTAAAAGCTTGTCTCCTCCAATGTAGACTTTATCGCCCTTTTTGAAACTACTCGCCACCAAACCTTCACCCATTTTGATCGTGAAGTAAACTTCATTAATGGGACCTAATATTTCATCCACTTTTCCAATCTGGGATTTGTTTTGAAGATATATAGGTGCATTAAAATATGGCACTTTATCAGGCATCGAAGAAGAGCAGAACATTTCGTCTTCGACTGCGTGGACAAAGGTTCCCATTTCTAAAGAAAGAAAAGTCAATGATCCGCCAAAACTTGCATCATGTAATGCCACACCTAAAACCTCATCTGGAGGACCCGCGTCTCGCTGTTGAAAGCCGCCTCGACCGCCTCCTCGAGCTACACACCTGGTCAGAGAAGAATGATTATTCATGACAATGGACGCACCACCGCCACGACCGAATCCACCCCTTGGGCCTCCGCGACTCATTGCAGCAAGTCGAGCGACGTTAAGATAGAAACAAGCGGAAAAAAGTCAAGCGTCGTACAGCCTGTAGAGTTACAGTACTGGAGTAGTTTTTGGCAACTAAAAATGCGAAGTCACTTTTCGCTCATTACGTAATCATGGGTTGGGTGGCTGTGAATCCCGTACTGTGGGGTGAATTATTTGGATTGGACTAGCATCAAGTACTACGACACTGAACCCGGTACAATTGTTTTCTGAAAATACTATTGGCGTCGCGTCGGCGTTTCGGGTTGTGTACTGGATATAGCTAGGGAGCTGTTAGACGTATTGAAATTGCTAAGCCGAGGAAGACGAATCTTGAGTGACGGCGTGATGGAGAGAGAAGGAGGATTAACGGGTGCAAAGGATGGGGTCGAAGGTATGGCGTCTTGATTTGTGACCTGTATGCGAGCAGGAGTTTTTATGGATCTTCTTGACCCTTTTTCCAGGGTCTCGCTATTATCCAGCTTTTCTCCAATGCCAAATCTGCCCTCAGTTGCATTTTCTCCTCCAGCATGTGGAAGCTCGTCATCTCTACTTTTCCGCTTCCTCCCTTTCTTCTCTTTCGTGTCCTTCACAGGAGAGTCAATATCGTGATGTTTGGCTTGCCGCGGTGTACGAACTGATCGAGTAGTCTATTTTATAATGTTGGTAACACAAAACATATGCCCTGGTGTTTCCTGACAACGCACCTTTGAAAGCGTACTTGACGATGCGGCTGATAGTTCAGAAAAGGATGTACTCAAAAGAGGTGGACTGTCGAGTTCTTCCAGCTAGAGCAATGTTCATGAAGTCAAGCACGATGAGCACTGTCGAAGGTGGTACACACTTTCACGTTAACAAATTTCGTCTTCGGCGGAACAATTGTTCCTGAGGAGGCAATGGATGTCAAGTTGTTGTCCTTGTTTGATTCATCTAACATTCTAGCAGAACTCTTGGAAAAAGTCGGCAAACCAATCCAAAATTATGTTAAATGAACTCACTAGCGAGGACGCGCTCGTAAGGGGTGTATCATTATGGTGATTACGACTCCTTGAACGAAGTTCCCGAGTGCTTGCCTCGGGCAGTACTGGCTGTGATGCTCGCTTCCGTCTCACTGTAGACACTGTGACGTTGGAATGTGTTGCGGTAGAGGAAGGGAACGGTGCGTTCGCTTTGGCGGTCCCATTGGTCGTCGATGTTGGAAGGGGATGCTAATTGCCTCTATGATTTTCTGTGATCTTTAATGTTCAAGATTTCACATACCTTTCTGGGCCGGCCGACCTTGTTCTTGGCCACCACTGGCTTGGATGGTTCAATGTCAGTCTGGGTCCCATGTTCCACTAATTTTTTCCCAGAAGCGTCATTGCCACGCATGTGAGAATACTGAGGCTTTCTAGCCGCAGACAGTTCACATAGTAACTGTAAGGTCCTCAGCATCACATTGTAGAAAGGACCCCAGACAACAACTCGCCTGTGCAGCTGATAGCTCGTCCATCTCGACGCTTGAGTTTAATGATGATGAGGCGGAACTATCGTCCAAATCGTCCAAAGAGCTGAGAGAGGTAAGGGGGGAGGACATCCCGGAAGCGCTTTCTGTGTCCCTGCCCGATGTAAATATAAGGAGGGAACCCTAGAGTACTGTTCTCACTTTATGATATGCTCATCCCATTTGTTAAGTTTATTCCAGAAGTCCAGCACGATGATCCGTTCCGGGACTCTATACCGACGACCATTTATAAGGACTTCTTCGACAGGCACTGGAGGTTTGGGTAAAGTTGTCGAGTATTCGGGGTGTATCACCTCTATATTGCCATTATTATACTGGCGTGGCTTTGTGATTTCTACTGGAGGTGCGTGCTGCTTTGGAATACGGCGCTTGGGCGGCTGCGTGGCACCATCAACCGCATAGAATCAGGATGAGTAATGACGACTGAAGCGAGACCCACCAAAATACGCTCTGCGTGATTAGGACACATCCACTTTTTGTTGAAAGGGGGGAGTGTTAAGAGGGGAGGATCGAGGCAGTCCATATGCCAGTGCAGATTACAGTAGTCGCAAGAAACTATGCTCCTCCATCCTTCGGCAGAGGCCACCTTTGAAGAGGATCTCCGAGGTCGCTTAGAAGCAGGAGCAGATGCCGTGAGGCTAGTTGGAAGGGCGGACATCCCGCACTGGTAGCAAAGAACGGGGCCCCCGTTGCGATCGCGCAGACGATAAGGGTCACGCTCCTCCAGCTGACCATGGCGGCTGTAAGGTCTCGATGAGAGAACGATAGCTAGATGGAAGTCTACAACTTACTTCAGACGAGGCGGTTTGATTTCTGAGCTGTCAATATAATTGCCCTTAGGGCCAGTGGCAACTAGGGGGGCAATGTGAGAAACGAGAGTGACCCGACCGACACAGACTTGCCATCTTTGAAAAAGTTCCTGATATCTTCGGGCAGTTGATATTCAACTGGATTGGAAATCTGCACTTGATGGATTAAAGATGATAAAAGCGATGGAGGAGGCTTGCGGGGTGGATGCTGTCGGAACAAGGTCATGGTCACAATCGAAGCAACTCAGGGCAGATGTTGTAATCACCTTGCGAGCCACACACGTGGAACAGAACCATCGAGCGTCTCCATCATCATCAACGTCCTCCATAGGAGGGTCCAGGCACCAGAAGTGAAAAGCTCGAGGGCAGCCATCGCAATATACAAGAGATCCGTAGGAGCGACATGCGGAACAGTGATCTTCGTTGTTCAGCTGAAAGGGACACCTCAGCGGAAAAGTATGGGGGCTATAAAACAGCGACTCACAAGGTTACTGGGGGGGTCCGGCGTCAACAATGAGAATGCCTTGGGCTCTTCTTTCACTCGAAGAGGAGGTGTATCCCCTTCCTTTGCCTTCCCTTTGTCTCTCTTTTTCAACTTCCCGTTCATATTCGGTGGAGGTAGATCTTGTAGGTTGAGGGAAGAATTTGACCGCGAAATCGACGGTTCCTTATCCACGAGAGCAATAGATAGGTCAGAGTCCACAGCAATAGGCTGTGAAAGTAAGGCTGTCCCTGTGTCCATGGAAAGAGAGGCGTCCAGCACCGGCGTACTGTGAGTGCCTTGATTGCGAGCTGATGCCCGCTGAGCACGACCTGTCGCAGTACTGAGGACAGTCAGCATACAGTCGTCATTGACACGAATGAAAATGGTGAGGTCCAAAGGATGGACATACATCTGCGAAAATCATTCTGGTGAAAATTGAGACTCACCCTTTGTCGACTCTGGAACGCTTGGAGCGCGGGCCCTCCAGGTCCTGCCCAATTAGAGTTCCATGTGTAAGCCCAGAGTACGTAGATCCTGGATCAGACGTAGGCAAATAGGAATAGGCCATAGAAGGCTTCCTAGGGTCTCGCTTCAAAGCGTTCTGTTGGATTGAGGCTGCAGAAGGGGGGCCTGGCATAATCTCCGTAGCAAGACTGGCATCACCCTCTAGATGAGGTGGCTGGTGGACTGCAACACCCGGCAGCATGTAAGCTGGCAAACTCGCCGTGGTAGCCATTCTCCCGTAAGAAAGAATCAAGAAGCCTTCCAAATGGACGGCAGCGGAGAAGGGTGCAGAGAACAAGCGGACAAATCAGGTCAGGCCCATCGGCACTGGTTGGTGATACATAAATGTCGCCTCCGCATATGACACATCCAACTTTGCATGTACTCAAGACTTTCAAAGTATCCTTCAAGCTTTCTAATCTACATAAAAGCCAAGTTCCTAGGTTGTAAGTAAGTACGTAGTAGATCGGAACTGCCAGCGGCTGCCAGAAACCGAGGTGAGGACTACAGAGGAAGTAGAATATCTGCTCCTTGCATCTCGGACTCAGATTCCTTGAATCGCCACTCGTTGGGGGTCAAGCGCTAGTAGAAGCTCAAGGACAGAGTGCAAGAGAAACCCTCTGACCGCGAGCATAGCACCGGCCCCTCTACAAACAAAACCCAATGTTAGAGTATGATTTCCTGCCATACGCGTAGTTACACACCTTTATGATTATATAATGGAGTCTGAACGCTTGAAGCATATAACTTCGCCCAACGCTTTGGTTCAAGATTGCGCAGCTGCGGGCGGGAAGATGACCATAGGGTAGCGACGTGGCACCCAAGTCAAGGGGTCAAACATTCAGGTGATGCTTGACATAGGGTGTATCGAATGCAATTGTATTGGGGGGTTAGCATAATTGTTTCGCTCCTGGCATGGTGCGGCGGGTACATAACAGAAAACTTTCTGTGCTTTATAATCGCTGCAGCTGCCTGCTCATTCGGATCCCTTGAACGATATCCCCCCAAGGAATGGGAAATCGGGGCACAACGCTTGAGTATCGCGCTGAGACGGAGCTGAAGAGCTGCGTTCCCTGTATAAAAAGCAATGTATCAATAAGGCCGACTGGAGTGAAGAGGGCTGCTTGCCTGTAATGCTGGTAGGTAGAAAGCATGGGTATGGATGAGCATCTTGATGGCGGGTCACGTACATACACTGTAACTCACATACAGAATTGATTATATCGGGACCTCCTTTGTAATCATAACAACTACCATAACCTCACTTGCTACATGGCCAACACTACTGTCAGCGGTGCCCAAGCCATTCATGGGCAGAATCCTCAGGTATGAACCTACCAGTCCTCGCGAAGATGATGTTAATTTGTCTAGTTTCTGGTTGAAACAGTCATTCGAAATAGGATCTATGAATCGACATACTGGAAGGAACACTGCTTTGCTTTAACAGGTAGACTTTTTCTCCGAGCAAATTGTGTCCTGCGGCTTATCATGCTCGTCAGCGGAGTCTCTCATAGATAAGGCCATTGAAGTCCGAGCCATAGGTGGAGTTTATGGGAATCAAAGACCCACAGAATTCCTATGTCTCCTGCTCAAGCTCTTGCAGATTCAGCCGGAGAAGGAAATTTTGGTAGAGTATTTGCGAGCTGAGGAATTCAAGTGGGTTCAGACTGCTTCTGCAGTGTGAATGTAAGCTAACGGTGATGCAGATATTTACGGGCACTAGCAGCACTTTATATTCGAATGACCTTTCGAGCCATCGACGTCTACGAACTGTTGGAGCCTCTACTGAAGGACTATCGCAAATTGAGGATGAGGAGCATGAGTAAGTCACGTTTTGTACTGTGCCTCTCAGCCATGTTCTTACTTTGATGTCTCTTTAGACGGTTATTCCCTGGTGTTCATGGACGAATTTGTTTACGAGTTGTTGACCGAGGAGAGAGTCTGTGACATAATTATGCCGCGTTTGCCCAAAAGACAAGTCCTCGAGGAGAACGGTGAACTTGGACCCCGTAAAAGTCTCTTACTTGCCGCGATGGAAGACGATAGCGATCGAGAAAGTACAAAGAGCAGGAACAGCAAAGGAAGCAGAAGTCGAAGCAGGACTCGAAGTCTAAGCGTTGAGTCGCGAAGTAGAAGTCGCAGTCCGTCGGATGCGGGCTCAAGATATGTGTCCCGTAGTCCTTCGAGGTCATTATCACGTTCTCCTTCACCTGTGGCGAATGCCATGGATGAAAGTTGAAGACTTGTAACGTTGGGGTTTATATATAGGTTACCTCTTCTGCCCTTCCGCCTCTTCCTTCCAACGACCCAATTCTGTTGATAGCAGCCTCCATCGTTCCTCTACAAAAGGCATTCCTTCCAGCAATTTGAGAGTCTCTGGAGACATGAAACCCCGATTTTTGTGCTTCCCATACCAGACTAAATCAACGTGAATAATATGAAAGCAAAGTGATAAGGAACAGACTCACTTATGTCTTCTCGACGGGTAGGGGCTGCTGAAATTCTATCCACACGCCCTTCGACGCAGTCTTGTAGTGACAGCCTATTATAATACTTGCAGACAACCTTGCCACCGCAATTTTCGATGGCATCTATAGCGCTCTTGCTGGCTCGTGAAGCAATGATATATATAGGCGTCTTGAGATGCTCTGCACCCTAACTCACAGCGTCGAATTGAGATAACGGGTTAGAGCGACTTCAACTCACATCTCCCAGAACCTTTATTCCATCGTGCACGTTATGGACACACCCGCTCAGTAATAAGTCACGGGCGGTTATCGGGTTCTCCGGACTTGAGGTTAAGCGTCCTTGGTCTACCCAATACTGGATTCTATCAAGGTTAACAGGGGCATAACGCCTCTCGTTGCTGGCCGAGCTTAGTACGCTACATTCCATAGCTAGGAAAGACAGAGACGCACAAATTTACGAAGCCTCGTTTGGGGAACAACTTCGTTATGGGCGTCTGTCCTCCCTCAAATCCAGGCTTTATGCCGGGTCCTGAGCGCGACTTCTGTCCGTTCGCGCCACGGCCAGCTGTCCCTCCATAGCCCGACCCTTGGCCACGACCAACTCGTTTTTGCTGAGACCTGTGTCAGAGAGTTGTTATAGTGCAAGGATAGAACTTAGCACATTCTGTTGTGATCCAGGTGCAGGCTTCAGGTTCGCCAATGATACACGCGCTGAACGAAATCTGGAAGCCATGGTTAGGTCAAAAATTCTGAAAGCAAAGCAGCTGCTACTACTAGTGGGGTGGCACAATCCCCTAGTAACGCCGTAGACACGTCACAA
>NHYE01005561.1:0-46248 GCA_002938385.1 Gymnopilus dilepis
AAGGGTTCATTAAAAAGTAGCAGAATTTTGCGTAACCAGAATTTGTGTTTGTTTGTCCGGCACTTTCACCCTTTAGACGAAGATTGCTCGCTTCGCTCGCAATCATTCATATATCAACAGTAGCCTAGGAAATGAAATTGTATCTATCTGGAGAGCGCCTATCCTGTTGCTCTGGGGCGACGGTCATCGTCATCTAGCAGAAGGGGGTTCAAAACTCCACTTCGAAGCATCTCAGCTATGACCAAGTCGTCAGTTGCGCGTGTACCACTGCAAAGAGTTCAGTATACGGATTGATTTCCACGCAAAGAGAGCTTACACGACGTTTTTAGCTACATCCCTCATAATTAGACCAGCTTGGACGTCAATCTTCTCGACGCCCGGAAGACCGTCTGCTCGGGTTGGTCCCACGTTCAGTAGCATGACTGGCTTTTTTAGTTCAAGAGCATGCCTGAGCAACCTAATAAAAAATCTTCAGAAGTTGCGATGACACCAGAGTGAATGGCCCGACCTAAAAGCAGAATATGTCGCTAAAGTTGTCCCTATCAGCAGTAAACGATCACCATGCTCGATGTCTAAAAATCTTACAAGCAGAGATGAATTTGGGTCACACAGATAATACTCTAAGCCACCTACGATCGCTCTTTGACAGCCTGGGGTATTGACTCCCCGAAGAAGATTACCTCGGGTTTGAGCTGGGCATATGACGGGGTGAGAGTGATATCATGGACACAGAAGCGGAAGTTACCACTGAATTCCGATGGTTCTTTAGCACGCATTCCGGACAGTCCGGTACAACGAAATCTTTATATGAGACACCCAGATGTTCAATCGCAACCTAGATTCTTGATCAGTGAATTGCGCGATTCAGAGGATGCAAACTTGCATCTCCGTCCGGATTCGTTCTTGGTTGGCTCCCAGTTCGTTCGAGTTCATTTGCATATTCGTGCCACTGAGGATTAGCTGCAGAAAGCCAATCCTGGAACGCATCGCGAGGAAAAACATGTCCACGGCTGCAATGGACGCGCTATTTCGGAGGGTAAGCACAAACCATCGAGGCTACAAGATCAGCGTTTACGTGAAGCGTTCCGTGGAGTTCCAATATGTTGTTCAAAATATGAGATGGATCCCAAGAACCAGAAGCAATCTGTCGTAGCGCCTTATGGTGTAGACCATCCACGTTCTGGAGCAGAGAATGAGTTAAGCGACTAGCACACAATCACGGACATGGCGGAAAGTAACTTGTGTGACGATGCGGGTTATGTGTTCGGAGCGCTGCAATGCTGCAAGAGCAAAATGCGTTGTATTCGGCTGTGCATCGCGAACTGGAGGGTATCCGAGATAGGAGCGTAACCTAAAGAGCCTTACTACGGGCTGAATTCACAGAACATTGAGGCACCTACCAATATCTTTGTCTGGCGAATGGTAGGGGAGAATTAGGAAAGCTATATTGGAGATGTCGAGGCTTTTATGGCGTACCTGAAAGCCTGTCCTTTTTCAGTAGGGTCAACCAGCTCGTGGTAAAGAATGGGTCTTCAGAATGCCCGATTAACTGTTGATCATACCTCCACACAACCTCTCGAAGCTCACTTGTAGTTCGGGTTCATGTACCTTCCATCTTCACCACGGTATGCTCGGATCCCGGAATCGACACTGACTCCTGCACCTGTCAGTAGCGTAACATCTCCCGAGCCTATAAACTCTGTCAATCGTTGAATGGCCTCGGATATCGATTTTACGGAGAGAGGTGGCTTTGCATTGAGGATGGCTTGCGGAATGCCAGGGACAGATATTCGCATATGACGGTACGTGTGGCAAGTGCCGCTTATTCATTTGCAAGTCACCATCATCTCGTAGCTCGTCACGGTAAAACACCGACACTCGCTACCCAGCTATCCAATACCTCACTGTTAACACAGGATTCTCTGTCACAAGGAGGCAGCAGATATTAAATGGATACCATCTTTTGCTCTGCTAGTGGCACATACATTTGACGAAATCTGAACTTCAAACCTTCCCATCAGGAAGGAGGATGTCAAACTTGAAGCAGCGTTCTTCCCCCCCCGGTTTACAGACAAGATCCTTCTCTATCTGCAAGTGTTTGACAAGATGTGTACTCGGGACGGTCTGGACTGCATTTATGATTCGAGTGGATCCATGGATCAGTCCAAAGTATCTTGTGAAGTTGTCTATGAGCCAGGGTACTACTGATAGTCACTTTCACTAAAGTAGCTCCTTTGACCAAGCTACTGAGTACTTCCAGAAACCTGAGTGTTGCATACCTTTTTATCTAACATGATCCTGTTTGTGGGACCCACAAGGTACAATGAATTATTATTGTTCTGGCAGTGACGTACATGTAAACACCTAACTTAATCGCTCGAGTACAGTAGTATGATACAACCTCCGACCTTTGACTAACAGCACCTGCAAAAATTTACACAACGCGATTCGCATACGCTCTTCGACTTCGACTAGACACAAGCCCAGGCCTGCCAGTGTGCTGTCAGGGAGTCCGGTGGAAGGTATGAAGGCAATACCATGTTTTCGGTGGCAAATCGGCAAATCATCACCTTTCTTCAAGATCACCTTCGAGCTCTGGAGTAGCGTCTCTCCGCGGTCTCGTTCGATAATCTGCAATGACTTTGGATGAAGGATCCACGGCTGCATCGGAAGACATCTTATCAGATTCTCTGCAAACCCTATACGATTTTCAACCAATCACATACACCAGTTCTGGCGCTCCCTATACGTACACTCTCGTCTGTCCTTTAGGTCACCAGCACTCGGATATATGCGACAAACCCGTTGTTATTCGCCTCCTTACCCCTGATACAGCCGCTGCAAATTGGTCGTTGCATGCGTCATCCATTTGGGCGTCTTCTGTGCACCTTGCAGACAACATTGACAAGTTGAATTTGGAATCTCATACCAAATCAAAGTTGCCAAATGATCCTGTCAGAGTCCTGGAATTAGGCGCATCAGCAGGTCTTCCAAGCATAGTCGTGGCGAAATTATATCCTACAATATCGGCGACTGCGACCGACTACCCGGATGAGGCACTACTCAGGACTTTATCGGAGAACGTGGAGAGGAACGCAGTGGCACATCGTTGTAGGGTTTTACCTTTCGATTGGGCTAGGTGCCCTGCACATATTCTACAAGACGGCTATAGATTTGATGTTGTGCTCGCCGCAGATACTCTCTGGAACCCTGACTTGCATTCAATCTTCATCGATGCTTTAAGATCCACTCTAACGAAGACACCCACCTCCCGTATACATGTTGTCGTTGGTTTACACACTGGCAGATATACTATCCAGAGGTTCCTCGATAGTGTCTTGGCTTCGGGGTTCGAACTGGAAAGTCTGCAGGAAAGATCGATCATTGGTTCTGTGGTGAGGCAATGGGACGTGTCTCGAGAATCAGAAGATGATCAAGAAAGAAGACGATGGGTAATATGGATACAGTTGAAGTGGAAGGAGCTAGAGTTACAATAGTTGTGTTCAGGCTCTATCACTGGCCAGCAGAAAAGGACTGTCTGTCTACTTGGGGTTGGGTTGTCCTATATAGAAATGTGGTTTACGAGATTTGAGCAAAAGAGGGTCCATTACAGCACGACGTCTTTCGTAGAAGATACGACTAAGTCCGAGTCTCAACTAGCTAAGGTCGGGTATACTATACAAAGAGGAACGTACAGTTTAAGAATAAGCTGGTAACCATGTTTCTAAAGGGAGGGGTGATATTGTACGTCGTGACGGAGGCGAGGCACTCCGAAGGTAAGGATATTTATTGGTCTGATATCTCCGCGATTCTCCTATTAGAGATGTGAGCGACTTGGTAGAGTCAGAATTCTTGTATAACTCACTAGCAGAATCACAACATTGTCTTCAGTCGCACAGACCCTTTCTACTGGAAGCCCTTGAGTGGTAGCTTGAGGAAAATCACGATAGGTTTCAATAGGTCGCAGAGGTGATGACATCTTGCCAATGAGAGTCCACATCTTGGTCATCTGGGTTGCAAATTCCGTGTTAGGAGAAAAATCCATGACACTCAACCTGGAAAAACCGGGAGTGTTGCGGGTGCTGTCTCTTTCGAGATAAACGAATCGGCTTCCAACTACTTGGGGAGTAGTGACAGCTGCGCTGTTCGAGATTTCCTTGATGAGGCAGAACTGACTCCAATAGCTCCATGGCACAGAACGCCTATCGGCATACTGAGTGCGTCTAAAGAAAGACTCGTTGATGAACAGCCAGTGCATTCCGTTACCGGTAGGCCCAACATGCTTGGCTATGAGGAGGAGAACGCGGGCGGATGGATCAGGATAGAAAAGGGCGGTAGATGGCGCGAACGAGTCGCCGTGGGGAGCAGTATTACGGCCAAAGCGCATCGTAGCCTTCGTCCAGATCGGCGGAAGTTCGTATTCGCGTTCAATAGCCACGTTTCGCATGTCGTAAATGTTGTAAAGATAGAGCATCAGCTTTCCGTGGATCTTTCTGACGCCAAGAAGGTATTGCGCGTTGAGGAGTATTACGTCTTGTTCTTCCATCCACTGTAAAGTGCGACTCAGAATAATTTACTCGGTCGGTAGGTTGTCATGAACTTACCATGGCTTGAAAGGTAGTCCAATCCATTACAAGGTGCTTGGTCAATCCGCCAGCAAACTCGACGGTGACAGTCATGCGGTTGCCGCATATGGCTATGGCAACGGTGGAAATGGGCTGATTAACATGGGTAGAGCAGTCATAAAATTGAGAAGGCGCATTCGGATGCCTTTCGAATGTCCTCAAATCGCGTATCTTGAGACGTATGCCGATCTGACCGCCAGGACCGCTACAACAGGGTATGAGAATAGTGCACATGGATACGAGGAGTTTACTTACGCCAGAGTATGGCTGGCTACGATAAGGGACTGTAAGGGGTCAATTGCCACGCAATCCGCTTGGGGTGTCGTGTTAAATTGCAAGTACTTCATTTGGGACGGTGGAAGACCAGCACGACAAGAAGGAAGTTCAATTAGATTCAGAGACTGATTTCCGACATAGTAGAGGAAATTCCCGGAAACGTCGATTTGGGTTGAGCTTGCGGGGATAGGTATTTTTTGCTCGTCGGACCAGTTGAGCCTTGGCCAGTCGTTCTTGTAAGACAGCAGAAGTTGAAGGCGAACCAAGGGGCTACGAGCAGAATACGGTGCTGGTCCATCCTTCATTCCAACCACCGCTAATTCGAATTTGTAACGGAGGTGCTGAAATTCCATAACGAGCTCATACACTCTGCCGAAGGCCTGACAAGGTCGAATTCATGTCAATTCATGCTCGCAGAACGCGGAATAAAACACCACCTGGCACGTCCTGTACAAGCTAACAGGATCGAGTTTCCCAAGAATCAACATGAGAACATCGTTGGAGACTCTGTAGCGCTTAATTGTCGTGACTCGATGAGGCATTTTGAACTGGCCTCCTCATCCTTCATCTTGAAGATTTTATACCTTTCATCTCGTCAACGAAGAAGAAGAAAAAACAAGAAAAAAGCCGTTGCTGAGTGATGATACACTCGAGCCAGATTTTTGTGAAACAAAATTGACAGAGCTCGTATTATCCTCATCGTGATACAAGGCTAGGAAACGGTTGAAAAGTATGTCCTCGGCAGGCAGTCGATATTGTGTAGCGGCGAAGGTCTTTTGTGGAAAAATTTGCGTCTCACAGCATGCTGTAAAGGGTGCCATGTCAACGGAATTGAGTTTGCACTTAGGAGTAGAAAGTTTGGTGATGAAGGGATACTTACGTCGGATGAGTAGAAGAAGCGCGAAAGCTCAACAATAAGAGCCTGATGTTGGGGAAAGAATTTCCAAAGAAGTGTCTGGACCCATACGGCAAGAGAGACCCGGGAAATAGGAAAGGATATTGGTAGGCCAGATGTGTGAAGAATAGACCATTTATTTGATTGTTTTATAGGCGCGACGACAGAGGAGCAAGTCGAAATCAAGTCGAAATGAAGTCGTATGTGTTTAGGCAACATTTAGTAGTCAGATCCATTCCAGATAGCCGACCTGCTGACAAAGCCGATCGTCCCGCTGTCGTCACTGTCTGTTTCCAGGCCCAGCCTCTTTACATCTCTCTCTTATCCACCATTAGGCGCCCTTCATGGTCTGCAAGAAGTGCGAGTCGGTAAAGTGTTTTTGTTTTTCTACGACCCTCTGCCCTCATCGAGTCCCCTAGAAACTGTCAAAGGTAGCCGCACCCGACCCTTTTACATCCAGCTCCGTAAGCATCAAAGAGGGTACAAGGAAGGTTGGCGAGAACAAGCTTTTATCTCGACCTGGTTCGTCCAAGAACCGTTTCCAAGTAGGCTGCTTCTTTTTGACACAATCAGCAATACTCATTGACGTTCACAAAAAGCCGTATCAGGGCAAATGCAAAGATTGCAAACAGCCGGTCACCCAGAACAAGGCGAAGTATTGCCACGGTATGTCCCAGTGAGGACCTCTAGAAACAAGTTAACTGACTTCTGCTGAAGGCTGCGCCTACAAGAAAGGGCTATGTTCGATTTGCGGTAAACAGATACTCGATACGACTGGCTATGTCATGTCAAGCAAATAAGCATGTTGTGCCGTTGAAAACTATATCTACATTATTGGCATGGGGCACAAGAGGACACTGGTACTGACTGTGTACGATTATAATGAGTACGTCCGAAATGCATAACAAAATTCCAAAGCACTAAATCGAAAAACAAAGCAAAAAGATTTTCTAAACGTTCTGTGCAAGAGCCTTCGTCCTCTGGTCGTAAATCTCCTGATCGATGGTGTCGCTGGTCAGATATTTCCAAACCGTGACGTGCTTGGTTTGGCCATAACGAACTAGACGGCCAACAGCTTGCGTCTCACAAGCTGTGTAAATTTCTTGCGAAGGCGCCAGGAGAGGAGAAAGGAACACTGCATGATTAGCCGAGGTCAGATTGGCGCCACTGGCACTCTCGTCCATGACGTTGAGCAACAACACTCGCTCCTTGCTGTCATTTTGGAACTGTTCGAGATTTTTGCTTTTCTGAGGTGCCGTGCCTTTGATCTCGAGGTATTTGATACCGTGTTCGGTGAAAGCTTCGGCCACTTTCTTCATCAAGTCAGGGAACTGGACGAAGACGAGGACACGTTCGGTCTTTGGAATACGTGTTCTGTCCATATAATTAGTTCATGTATGAAGTCTACACAGACAAAGGAATCTTACTTGATCAAGTCGACCACACTCTCCAATTTCATCCCGAAGTGGCGCCCTTTGCCGTGTCGTTCAACATCGTCCACTCCAAGAGTCTCGGCCTTAACGACGTTAATCACGCGAGCAGCCGACTTGCATTGGCCGGACGCTGCATAGACGCATTCCTCTTTCTCAGCGCAGCTCGTCACGCATGGCAAACATCCCATATGGCCACACGAGGAGAGTACTGCGATATCGGCAATTGGTAATTTCGCCCTACCACAGCTAGGGCACGAAACCTCCAACGGGGTATCGGTCTGCTTTTGGAGGTCACGAACGACCGTGAAGTATCGTAGAGAGCGAACGCGGCCAACTAGTTCTTTCGTCAGTCGCCTGATTTCGTGGGTCTTCTCGCGATGTGTCCAAATGCTTTCCTTCTGTTTATTTGAGAGAGAGACTTCTTGCTGTTTCCCCTTTGCTTTCGGCGTGCCTGCACCGGCTTCATCAAGAAGTTTGACCACCATATCCGTTGCATCCTTGTCGTCGACGCCTTCTGTTCGGGAAATACGCACGTATTCTACGAACATCGATTCTTGTCCCACATTGCCAAGTTCCTTCTCGCGCTTGACACCATCTTTGATTGCTTTCAGCAACTCTTTTTTGCATTGGTCCAGTTGCCGCTGCCTTTCCTGTACGATGACATCACAGGCTTTCATAGCATTCTCGTTTGACGTTTCCAGGTCGAAATGGGAACAGCGTTTAAGCAGAGCTTCCTCGGCAGACCTTAAGAATGAAGTCAGACCTAAACCCTCCCCCTAGGATCGAAAGAGAATCTAGAGCTTACTTGCTTTCACCCAGTGATTGCGCAAGTCGCTTTTCTCGGTCGCTCTCTGTTTTCTTTCCGCGCTTGATAGTCATGTCAAGAGAGCGTAGGTGATGCTCGAGCTCAAGATATATGGCGCGTTCCGCGGCTGGAAGAATGATAGTCTCTACTTTGGCTGTCCACGGAATTTCGTCAATTTCCGCAATGTTCTGAAATAAATTTGAGTGGCATACGGAAAATAACAGAAAAAATATCTTACCTGGCGCACAAATTGATCAAGGAATTGTTGACCAATGGTATGGCGGTGCGCGTGCCACTGCAAGGTGTGCACCTCACGGAAGGAATGGAAGCGTTCGACAGCTGTCAAAGGAATCAAAACACTGAGAGAGAAAGAGAAGGGATGCCAACGCACAAGTTTGTTCACGACGACGTTTCTTCACCTCGGCAGATTGTCCCTCGCCATCATCGTCGACACCAAGATGAATGTTCAAGAAAGCAGCAATCGTTTTCAAAGCAGCAAAATCGTGAATGGGTGGCGTCCCAGAAAGGACCCACTGGCGGTCGGCAGTTAAATTGGTGACCAATGCGTGCACTTTACCGTCCAGATAGGTGTATTCATCGACAACAACACGCGCGAAATGGAACATTTCAAATGGCGGTGCGTGCATGAACGTCCATTCGCCTTGAACAGCTCGAGAACCAAGCTTCCAAGGATCACTATCCGCTCGTTTGGCTTTCTTAGCTGGCCGTTCTGTGTCATCGCCACCTTTCTTCTTCGTCGCCTTCTTTTTTGCAGATTTCGCTGCAGGACCATCGACGTCCATATCGTCTTTCCCAGTATCCTCCGATTCTTCAAGTGCATTTGGGGTTGGCTTGGGCTTCCTGACAGCTTTGGATTTACCCTTTGCCTTGGACGATTGCTTGCGTTTCGGACTGTCGTCTTCGCTTTCATCAAAATTAGACTCCATGTCTACATCGGAGTCGTCATCATTCGCTGAACTTTCTTCATAATCAGAAGACGGGGAGCCACGCTTGACAAGCCTTCGCTTCTTGGGTGCAGCTTTGGAACGGCGACCTTTCCTCGGTACATCGCTGTCTGCTTCATCTGAATCGGAGTCTATGACAACTGCCTTGACAGAGGGTCGGCGTTTACGCTTGCGAGTCGTAACGTCCTCTGAATCACTGTCTCCGTCTCTCGCTGGCGAAGAAGGCATCGAACTACCGTCGCTCCTCGCGGCCACATTTTTGGGTCTGCGCGGAATGACAACCTCTGGTATAAGCCCGCCAGGCGTCGGCTTGGCAGGTCCTTGGGGCTCAGGCTTTGTTTCGGCATTCTTAGCCCCTTTTTGACCCTCCCGTTCTCTTTCAATCGCATCTGCAGCTTCCCGATACGATCTACCCTTAAGTCTCTTTGAAATGACCAGAGCAGCTGCGGCTAGCTCTTCTTCAACTAAAAGATGCCTGAGCATTGAATGACACATAATTTAGAAATTCTAGACTTACGTCTCTTATGGGCGTCCTTTATCTCGTTCAGCACTGCTAAAGAACCTTTCTCCCTAAGGAGGTCAACTTGTTTCCTCAGACCATCCAGCGACTTGTCCAATTGAGCATTGAAGTGGCGTCCGTCCTTAGATGGTAGTTCCCCAGCCCCGGCCAAAAGCTGCAGATTGTCGAGGTATACATTGCTTTTGAAGATGTTTGAAGCTACAACAATGATGTCCGCTTCCTGCACGTCTTCAATTTTTGTTGAATTGAGATTAGCAACGGTCGATATGACAAGGACCTTGAATCGGTCGCCGGTAAACTTCTTGACCTCAGAATTCCATTGTCTCGTCAGATGGGGTGGAACAATTATGAGCGTTCCTTTGACGTGGATCTTTCCTGGGATGTTTGCCCTCTTAGAGAATTCCTTTGCAACACTTTTAGCAGTGCAATCGATGAGACCGAGCGTGATCGCAGTCTTCCCATAACCAACTTGGTCAGCAAGGACTCCACCCCTGATGTGTACAGGACGTTGAGCACGACCCTCCGCGCGCCAACCAAGAGGATCTAACATTGCTTCAGAAATTTCTTCCTCAATGAAAGGGGCTGCTTCTGAAGATTCTTGATGAATCATCCACTCCAACGACCGCAACTGTTCTTTTCGCAGTGGAACCTTGAAGCTGGGAGGTTGGGCGTGCTCCTTGTCTCGCTTGTTGCTCATAATAGTGAATTTTGGAAGAGCGAGTGTGGCTGCTGGAGTAAAACTCGTATCAAGCCTCCAAGACACCGAAATCTTGCCTGCACGGTTTTTGGTAGGCAGACGGGAGACAGCCCGATGGATGATCGAAGGGATGTTGACTCCCACCCTGACAAGACCAATTCCGTCATCTGTGAATTTGAGCTGGGTGACAAAGGGGCTTGGTCGTCTTTTGAGGCGTCGTTCGTATTCACCTGCTTGGACAGGATCTTCAACGGCTACGACCTTTTTTCCGGACTGCACCCAGCGCAGTTCAGGGGCGCTTGGAGCACATCTTTCACAGTTGCAGTGATCATGGACAGGCTCAATCTCTTGCCACGACCGGAAATTCTCATCAACATGCCTGATACGCTCCAGCAACCATGCCAATGCTTTGAACGCGCTGCGTTCGTGAATTTTGTCGACGTCAGCCCATTTCCCTCGCGGCCATTCTGATCCAACTTGGCCCCTCAATGGTACCTTGCAGGTGAGTAAGGCGTAGGCGTCTTTGCATGCTTCATCGCTGACAGGAACTTCAAGCGTTTTGGAGGGTATCCCAAACACGGCATTTTTTTCTATGGATGCCTATATCACTCGTCAGATATATCTATTGGGCTTTCAAAACGAAGAACCCACCTGAAGGTGCACGAAATCAGCTGGCACCCATTTGAAAGGGAGCCTGCAAGGGACGACCTCTTCATCGTCTGTGCTGCTTTGTCGCCAAGATGTATCGAGCTTACAAATGATTGGGCGACATTCCTGGTATTCAAGACGGCGTATGCTAATTGAAAATACGAAGCAGTCCTCTGAGTCGTTTGTGCGATGCGGATCAAATAGCATGAACAACGGTGGCAAGTCCGTCGAGTCGTCATCGACTTTCTTATGCAAAGCTCCATTCGCAGTTCCGCATTTGTCGAGGAGACTATAGATGCCAGAGATGTCCCTGTCCAGCTTGGGTATGTCTTCGAGTGCAACGCTGACCTTAAGCCTAGAGTAGACTAGTTTGTTCTTGAAGTCCTCTCCTACCAGGCCCAGACGAGCTTCCCACGAAGGAACAAGATCGCCAATACCCTGAATTTTGACGGAGATCGTAGACATCGAAGGTAAGGCAAATTGCCAGTGCCCTTTCAAAAGGTCATCCTCACAAATGTACCGTCCCACTGGTGATTGAAGAATCTGACGAATCTCGGCATTGGCTGGTGCCGTCGCTTCAGGAAGAGCATAGAGTCGCCATTCAGGTTGCTGAGGATGGAGCGAACATTCCAGGATAGCATCGGGTGACTGATAGATGGCACTCCAGATTTCCTGACGCTTGATCTCAACAAAGCGAAGTTCAGATGCTGTGGCCCTGGTAACAGCTGCTCGCCAGGAAGTCCAGCGCGAATCCGGGATGGATGAATTTGAATTGACTCGAAGATTCTCGAGTAGTTCCTCCGTGACATTCGTCAGCGAAATGGACATGGGAAGAGTCGCCTTTAACTTTTTCGAGAAGTCAGAAGGATGTATGCGAGGGCATTTGTCGGTGTCTAAAGGGTCAGGATTATGTTCTGGACGACCGCCGCACTTCTTGCAGAAGGTGTTTCCGCAATCTGCGCACCGGAAGAGGGGTCGCACAGTCATATCTATCCGACCTTCGCATGAACATAGTCTTTTACTCCTCTCAGCCTCGGTAAGAAGCTCGGCAAATGAGAGAACCTGACTGAAAGAAAGGTCCAGAGGCTTTTGGACTAAATACTCTTCACCAACGATAGTACTTGGGGTGGAGTCGGGCCGAGCTGCAACATCCACGTCCATGGCGTCTGGTCCCTCCTGAGAAGACTCCACTCCGCGCTTTGATTCATATGTCTCGGTATCACAACCTTCTTTAAGCAGGCTCTTACTAGTCACAAGGGCGGCAAGGATGCATGCTCCAACAACGGTGGTCGACATGGCGTTGCCAGCTAAGTCTGCCAAATTGTCTTCTGATTCACGAGTGAGAAGAAGCTTATCGACAGGAAGTCCCTGCATGGATAACGCCTCCAGCCCGACCATAGGACCACCTCGGTTCGTTATGTAGGGAATCATCGAGGGTGTGAGGCATGGGCAAATGCCGACTTTGTTAGAGCCAATTGTCCGGTCGACATTTTGAGACAGATTCCATACTTGCCTAGAAACAGTTCAGCATACTAGTACAGTAGCAAGAAATATTGACCGACTTACGTCTTGTAACTAGGATCGACACCTTTGACGGCAGATCTTAGAAGACTGATATCCATAAGATCCCACACCCGTTCAACTTGACCAACACCCCAATCGTTCCAAGCAAAATCAGGAAGTTTGCAGAAACCACCTGGGTTAACGTAAACATGCCATTCTGATGAAAAAAACAAACCATACCTTCATCCCAACTCGTTAATGGACGTTTTGAACCTAAAGCTTCTTCAAGCCTAGCTCGCTGATGACGAGACTCACATCTGCCCCAATCTGTTCTGCCACTCTTCCTTTCAAGGGCCCCAAAACTCTCTTGGACCAACTTCTGGCGCGCTTGGTGGATACGAGGGTCATCTGACGGGAGCAAAAAGGCGTCCAGGGTTGAAGAAGCCGGCCGCTTCAATTTATCTACAACCCATTCCTTCCATTTCTTCGGAATAGAGGAGCCCCTCTTGTCGACTGCAAGGAGGTATACCCTCGTCCTAGTATGAGGGATGTAATATGCCTTAGTGTCTACACGGGACCAGGAGGCAGAATAGCCGTTCTTCTCGAAATATTCTTGCACTCTGTCCCACGGGGCTGAGCAAACATTTTCCAAAATAACGATCGGAGGGCGATGTTGCTTGACCCAAGACATCATGCCACGGAAAGTGCGGCCAGATTCTCCATTAGCATCTATGTCCTGCTTTTGGGTGTTGAGATTCGAATAATCCACGCAAGATGTCCCTGCTACAAGCATATCAACATCACCCGGAACAGGCGCCAAAGAACCATAGGCCGTATGACTAGAAAGTTCTTGAGCTTCACGTCTTTCAGAGAGTTAAGAGACATACGCTTCGCCATCCCCAAGCTCACAGACATCACGAAAAAGGAGGGGCGGGTGGAAGTTTCGTTCGATATAAGCCTGCTTGAATGGCTCGATTTCACAAGAAAAGACGTGTTCTACAAGAAAATTGAGCCCATGTTGTTTGAAAATGGCCTCCTGTATCAGCTCCAGGGCAAGCAGGGGCGACTCTGTGCCAGAGCACATCGTCGCGACGCGCAGCTTTCGTCCATGGACATGTTCGACTACCTCCCTGATTTCTGGAATCCTGCTGACGAGGTCGTCGAAGATGGCAGGTATCTCGTTGATAGGCGGCAAGTCAGAGGCATCAGGTGCACTGGACTTGCCACCTTTCTTGTTAGACGCGCTTGGAGCATCCATGTCAACATCTGAGGAATTGTTCTCTGCCACCTCATCCTCCTCCTCCTCCTCCTCATCGGGCTGCGTTTCATTCGCGGATTCTGATGTTATGTCGGTATCTGGCGGTGGAGAAGCATTCTTTTTTCCCCCACCGAAGAAGGAAGCAATTGACTTTTGGTTGCTTGGACGAGACTTTACGCCCTTGCCTCTTGCCATCGTGGTGGAATTTTGAAGAGGCCGGACGCGAAGCTGCTGCTTAAACGCGAACTGTCACATCAGTGACCGTTGATTCTCATCACGCATGAACGGAATCGGTAACATATATACCGACCGGGTGTTCCGTCTTCCTGACCACCAAAAGTCGCCAAGTTGAATTACCAGGACTAGGGACACTACCGCTGTTACCCTTCAACCTGCAGAGCTTTTCGACAATGGATCGTTTGAGAGTATCTGTTAGGCACTATTTTAGAGAAGGTGCTTTGGATTGGTTTGATCGTTCCTACTTGACAGACTGGTGAACTGCACAACGCTTTTCAACCGAATTTGTGTGACCAAATTGTATAGGGCTCTGGTCCTTTTAATATGGTTCTCAACAGGCCTTGTCGCAGTTTTGCCAATCTTTGAGCGCACGTTCCTTCGATCAGACCAGGACATCAAGTATCCTCACAAGAAAAATCAGTACGCCTCAACATTGCACTATTCAGCTTTGATTCAGCTAGGCTTATCGACCTTTCTTTGTGCAGGGTCTCATCCTATACCAACCAGGCTATCGCTCTATTTCTTCCTCTATCCGTCTTTATTGCTGTGGGCTGCTTGAAGCGATCCCTACTTGTGATTCACCATGGGGCGTTGGGCTTATGTGCTTCTAGGTATGCTTCAGCTAGAAGCGTAGAGGCTTTCTCTCACGGCTTCCAGGGGTCTTGCAATGTTTATTACCGAAGTTCTCAAGCATAGCGTTGGTAAGACGTGAAGCCCTATTTCTTTCTCTCTCTTCCAATCATTTCACTAGGTCGTCTACGGCCCGACTTTCTCGCTAGATGCAAATGGGACAAGGCTTTAGACAAGTGTACAGGGTTTGTCTTCCTCTACCCCGTCAACTGTGAGCTAATCTCTGAACTAGACAGAAGCAGGCCATATTAGATGGGCGAAAGTCTTTTCCTTCGGGACATTCGTCAACTGCATTTTCAGGCATGTTTTTCCTGTCACTCTGGATAGCTGGGCAGACCGCCGCTTGGGCATTTGACGTACCAAGAACTGCGAGAAGTCTTCGCTCCAGTCGACTACTGGCTTTTGGTATTACTCTCTTACCGATATTTTGGGCGTCTCATGTCGCCATGACAAGGCTTCAAGACTACGTCAGTCAATCATTGACCTGATCTCCTCTGATATTGAACATGTGTTGACAGAGGCACCACAAAGAAGATGTCATCGTAGGCAGTCTTCTGGGATGTTTATGCGCTACAATATCCTATCTCATGTTCTGGCCGAACCCTTGCTCATCGTCAAGTTTCAATTATCAAGTGTTCGGACAACCTCGTCTCTCGTATATCGAAGCAGAGTACGCCACAACAAGAGCCGATGACTTTGAACTTGGTAGGCTAGAAGCAGATGAAGAGAATGCTGTATGAAAAATGAGGTAAAATAAACAACTGGTATCTGGATATGCAATAGTTTCGAAGCTATGAACTGTCCGTAGCTGGACCACGCACGAATACCCACTTATCCCCAACTTTCTGCATACGACCAGCTGTCGATACAGGCGTAGGTCGAGGATCGACCGAAATGTCTGTAGAAGCCTCGTAAGCCATTGGATACTGTGTAACATCCTCCGTTCCTCCCCCAAGAACAACGGCATCCGTGGCTTGAGAATTATCATCGTATTCTCCTGGACCATGTTCCCGGCCATTGCCGTACATACTACCACCTCGACCTCTGGAGAAGCCACCTCCCCCTCTTCCTCTGCCACGATTCCCAGACCAGTCGTTTCTTTGGTAGTTCAGTCCATTCGTATCCTGGGTGCTGGTGTCGGCTTGTGAAGGCCCAGTACCAGACATGATGACATATTGCATGAGTTGCTCAGTCGAAGGCAAATAACCATGGGTAACCTGCCACATCTTTCCTAATGCTTCCCACGAGGCGGGAGAGGTGTAATCAAACGCTGAGAGATCAAAACTCTCCAGCCCGGGTCCATGCGACACCGATTTGGAGATAGTGAATGCAGAAGGCTGGCCCGAGGATGTATTCGCAGTTACCGACGCTAATACATTTTTCTGGTCATGATTTAAGTCGTGAGTACTCTGAGCTGTTGGAGGTGAACGGGGGCTGATAGGAGGCGGAGAATGCTGAGGAGTTGTCTTTGGCTGGGATGGTGATTTATCGTCTGTGGAATTGGCGATAGGCGATCCATTTCGAATGTCTCTGCCGAACTCGTCTTTGCCTGGTTCACTCTCCCGAGCCTGTCGCTGCGCCGGGGGTTGCGCTGACGTATATGATCTCCGAGGCGGACTGTAGTTACGAGGATCCCTCCTTCCACCATATCTACTGGGAGGACTTCTAGAACGGCTTCGGTTCCCTCTGCCTGAACGAGGCGGACTATGATCTCTGTCTGAGTCTCTATATCGGTCACGGTCACGAACATCCCAGTTACGCCCTGGAAATCTATCTCCACGGCCGCGATTTCGATAGCCTCCTCTATACCTTCCTCTCATGTTGTCAGATTCGTCATATCGAGGATCAGGACGGCTGTTCCTCTCGGGACTACGATATCCTGTGTGCCTCTGTTCGTTCTTGGCCACGGCTTGAGGCTCATTTCGTAAGCCAGAGGGAAGACTCGGAGTGTGCGAACTACCATTAACACCAGGAGATGAAGGAAATTTCTGGACATTTACAGACTCTGGTGTGGGTAAAGATTGCGAGACAGAGGGTACAGAAGCAGCCGTATGTGCTAACTGCTGTATAACAGCTAGTTGAGCGGCATCTAACTGGGGGGTAGAACTTCCAATATTTGCTGCTATTTGCCTGTGCAGCACGTCAGAACATATAAGGGTGTCAGAAGAGATGGACATACGGGACTAATGCAGGAGGAACAGCTGTCGTTGACGCTGCAGCTTGACTCAGTAGTGCTAGTAAAGCGGTCTGGGGGTCCAGTCCTGCTACAGGCACATTCTGAGGAAGAGACGGCGTCGTCGTGTGGTTCGCTTGATTCGGTAGTCGAGGATCAGCCGTTACAGTCGGCTTCGTCTCGGGCACTAAGGTAGAAACAGACCGAAGACATATTTCAGTCATTGCCCTCACAAGCGGAACTTGGAGAAGATAAAAATATTGGATTGCATGGGTAGAAAATACTTAGCAAACACAAGGAAGCTGCTATATGCACCTTTTTCTGTACCCTTTAGGACATCCGATAATTGAGACAAAATTGAAGAAGGAAACGTGTTCCCTTTTACCCAGATATCAAGAATCTTCTTGGTCTTGTCCTAGAGATACAAAGTCAGGATCATTCAGGAACACAATGTTTGGCACAGTAAAAGAACCACGCCGCATGATGAAGCCACATAAAGAGCCAGGTCAGTATGTCCGATTCACATGAAGCACAAAACCGTCAAGTACGCTCAGAAACGATAATGCGAGCCGCTTGAACCTTTCGGTGATATACTGCTATCGCGGCAGGCTAGGACAGAGGGATGTCAAATTTCGACTGGAGAGACTGACCTTCGCTTCTGCTGAGCCAGTGGCTACCATATCCTGAAAAAGACCTTCGACGACGCCCCCGACCTTGAATAGAAAAGACGCAGCATTACCAGGCTGCGTGAAAGCATCGCCAGTAAGACCATGTTTGGTAGAGTAGTGTTTCGCTGCCCTAGATAGCGCATCAAACACGTAGAGGCTGGAGATTTTGGCGGCAACTGTTGACAGTGACCTGTGGGTTCGGTATAAGATGGAAACAAGCTGCGTGTCATGCTACAGGCAGGAGGTGAAAGGGTCAACTAGGCTCTGAGGGACAAGAGATGAAGCACACCTCCATGTTCTTCATGGCGATATCTGTTAAGCCTGTCATCTTTGAAGCAGACAAACGTTTTGCGTTCACCACTTCCTTCAGAAGTGTCTCAAACTCCTGGGAACGGCATCAATGACTATGATGGACGTGTCCAAAGCAAGACGGACCTCTGGTGCTGACATCGTAGAAGCCGATACAGCGCGAGCGGTTTAAATTGGGCGAAGATGACCACCGTGCTGGTGTCGTCTGACGAAATGCGAGACGAGAAAGAAGATGTCTATTTGCGCGTGTTGGTTGATGGCCTCCTGGTCTGTGCACCTGCCGATCTCAATCCCGTTTAGGAAACCGATATCTTGTTCCGGAAATTACTGCACCACTGGGTTTGTCCAACCAGCTTCTGGATGAATGGCGGACAGGAGAGCTAAGGCTACACTCATCGGTGCTGTTATCTTCTCATCTCTCACCATATGGGCTGTCCATTTCCAACAGCAACAGGAACGAGAGGTAAGGAGATCCGTTACCCTTTGTGGCGTTCTTAATGTTTCCAATCGCAGACGATGTATAAGGGCGTCTTAAAAGATGACGAACGCCGACGCGAAAAGATGAGGCAGAGAGAGGAGGACCTTCGTGTATCTCAGCAGAAGAGAGAACTTTACGAACGTGTGCAAGCCGTAGACAGATCCTCAGCTACATGACATTATACCTCCCTCATTATGTGGGCCTTCCTTATGCTCTGTTTCCCCCATTCAACGATCTGAACCAGCCTTCAGGGTATCGATGATGGACCGATATATCCTCAAACTAGCTATTCTATCCACTTTCTTTGTCAAGTGAATATCAACGTCGTAATCTCTGCCCAGCAATATTGCTATGTGGCTAATGGGCATCCGGTCATGGTGTCCTTAAAGTCGCGTCGTCGTGCGAATGGAATGAGCCTTCTCTACGTGATTCGGATGTCTTGCGATGTTTCTTAAATTCTTTTGCCCAAAGACGTCCTTTGGCGTATCGGCGCAGGGACTAATCTTATTCCATCCTTCTCCATCGTTGGACGAACCGGTAGGTGAATCATTCGCCTACAGATCCGTTGTTCTGTGGCTTTCTCGGTGCTGATCCCTTTTCCATGTCGTCTTAGTCCCTCCCGAAGAGGCCTTTCCGCCTCAGGTCCAAGGCTTTCGGCACGACCTCACTCTGATCCGATCGATCATTTGTTTATTTTACCTCCGGTTCGAAAGGGTTGATCTCATTGACAATTTTCTTTCTAACAACCTGGGTCGTTGGTGTGTGCGTGTGGTCTGGGACCATTTACAAGTGAAGAATAATCATTCAAGTGCACAGGGCGAGGACCTCCTCTGTGCGTAGAGTGCGCTTCTTTCTGTCACCGAAGTGGTACTCAGTCTTTTATATAGGTGCTGAATTTACTTCCACTCCACCTTCCCCGTATCCCCAACCCTCAACATGCATCCAGCCCTCATCATTGATGAGATCCTACGCCTGATTTTTGGATTTTGCTTGGAGGAAGACCGCATGTCGCTCGCATGCGCTGCACGAACTTGTAAAACCTGGACGGATCCTGCGCTCGACGCGCTCTGGTGTCAGATTTCATCGCCGGAACCACTTCTACTCTTGCTGCCTAGTACCAATAAAGGACAGGTGAGCTATCTAAATGTCTAACATCACATTATACTCAGTAAAGGCAGAACTACATCGACCGTCCGCCTCTTGAGGAGTTGCTGGCTTTCAATCACTACGCGAAACGTGTCAAACACCTCAATAATCGACAGGATAGCAGAGGACATCCTACTTTGGCACCTTTGGTCAGCCCAGTGCCCTGTTCCAGTCTTGTCGCTCGTAATCTCAAGACTGCCCAAATCTCCGTCCCGAAATACAAAGATTCTTCTCTGCCGTTCGTTCTGTCTCCGAAACTAGAGCGACTGGAAATTGACCTCGGCTTCAAAGCCCATACGCGGGACATACACGATTCCCTCTACAACTTCATCCAACAAGCAGTCAGAGATTGCCCAGAACTTCAACATGTCGGCCTTCGTGGTTCGGCTTCCGATGACCTTAACGATGCGATCACCTGCATGGGCCATATTCCTTCCCTGTCACTTCGTCTGGGTTCCTCTCTATCGGCGAATGCATTCCAATCACTGCTTGTGTTCCCAGACCTCGAAGAGCTGGAAATTCATGCTGGACGCATGAATGTTGAGGACCTGGACTTAACGTTCGGGGGTACCAAACCGACAATATTTCCTTCCTTGACGAAGTTACGCATTCGGGCGAAGTCCTTCCTTATAGAGAACATCTTACCCTTAATTCAGTCTGATAATCTGCACCATATCCACATCGAATTAGACGATGCGTCTCCGCAGAGCACGAACTGGGCTCAAATCTTCGAGCATATCTGTTCCAAAGCAAAGCACAGTCTTCGACATTTGGCCTTGGAGCATCATCTTGAAATACCCGAATCTACCGGGCCTTCCTTTCCAAATACGACCCCGACTTCCCAGACGACTTCGCCCTCTTCTATTGCCTTTGACATATTGCAGGCGCTCCATAGCTTGAAGGAGCTTCGCCATTTTTCTTTTGACTCGACTCTTCCCCTTGCCATCTCCGATGCGGATGTCACCAAGCTGGTTGCCTGGTGGCCAGGTGTCGAGCACCTAGAACTAGGAATTCCGCCATGCACCGAGAGTTCAAATGTTAAGGCAGCGCGACTCACCTCGGCTTCTCTTTCTTCGCTTGCTGCTAAAGGCACGAAACTTAGGAAGCTCGTCCTCCCTGTAATCCTCGAAGATCCACTTCCGTGCCCGGACCCTCAAAGCCCACTTCACAATTCGTTGCGATGCCTCACCATCGACCAACTGAATGTCTCCGATCCTCTAAAGGCTGCGGAGTATCTTCATACCCTATTTCCATTTCTGCAGAACCTAGAGGGAGCTTCTGAAAATACTCAGTGTTGGTCCGCGCTGAGAAAAGCCCTTGCCAGAAAGGATTGACCTTGCCTTCAAAATACGCAGATGTATACCCCGCTTTTGTTTAGAACTAAACTTGGGAAATTAGATGTATAGATCTTAGATAAACTCGTACAGAACTAGACTTGGGAAATTAGATGTATAGATCTTAGATAAACTCCTTTTTCTTACTTTAGAACATTAAAACTAGAAGATAGACGTCCATATCCTACTGCTTTTACCATCAGTTTTGACATTATACTTTGATAATCTTAGAGCGACATCGGGCAGGGTAACTCGCTACCTACACAATCCATGGATTACATATCCTTATGTAAATCATCCCTATAATTTTGCACACATTTTCGCTTCTAATTGCCCCGTGATACTCAGAAAAAAAACTTGTTCAATTGTTACCTGTTCTGTCTTATGAAGAGTCACTTGTCACTCAGAGGATGCCCGGTGCAAGAGGCGCTATATTGCATATCGCAGAGTCATCATATCACATGAAGCCTAAGACCTATCTACACGAAACGATGCTGCTCAAACGACGGGGGGCTTGGTACCAGGCTGGAAGGTGTAGGTCAAACCGCATTTGCCGCAGTATTGACGATCCTTGTGGAAAGCCATCTGGAAGAGACTGATAAATTTCAGCTGACTTTATGAAAAGACAATGACTTACGAAGATACCAGCACCACACTCAGCGCTGGGGCATTCACGACGGAGGCGTTTGATCTTGCCATCCGAATCGACCTTGTAGTACTTCAAGATTGACATCTTGACTTTCTTGCGCTTGTGCTTGATCTTCTTGGGGGTCTAAATCGAAATTCCTCTTAATCATTGACTGTCGACTCCAGGCAGAGTATGCTTACGTTGTAGGTCTTTTTCTTCC
Organism: Gymnopilus dilepis; assembly: GCA_002938385.1. Classification (NCBI taxonomy): domain Eukaryota; kingdom Fungi; phylum Basidiomycota; class Agaricomycetes; order Agaricales; family Galerinaceae; genus Gymnopilus; species Gymnopilus dilepis. The sequence goes on from NHYE01005561.1 coordinate 21,449, forward strand.
TCTTCTTGGCACCACCACGAAGGCGGAGAACCAAGTGAAGAGTGGACTCCTTCTGGATATTGTAGTCGCTAAGAGTGCGACCATCCTCGAGCTGCTTGCCGGCAAAGATCAAGCGCTGCTGGTCGGGAGGAATACTAAAGAAGCGTTGAACAACCAACCACCTGAAAGAACATGGCAACTCGACATACCCCTCCTTGTCCTGGATTTTGGCCTTGACGTTGTCGATGGTGTCCGAAGACTCCACCTCCAAGGTGATAGTTTTACCCGTGAGGCTGTTAATTCTCGTCAGTACCTGCGAACAGATAAAGAGAAGTGTGCATTACGTCTTTACGAAAATCTGCATGTTGACGGACGCTTCGGTCTGTCCAACGAAGTGAACGATGGAGTCTTCGACAAAAGCAAGAGCCGACTGTGAAGAGGTCGCGAAATCCCGAGCTTGCTTTTAAATGATCTGCTTTGTCATCTTTGTGTATGGCCCGAGCGCATTAGAAATAAGGTTTGGCGTTGGTCCGGCACGTGTTGACCTGGATTACAAACATTACCAAGCAAACCTTCCCAGACGCGACTCGATCGCGCGACGCGTTCTGACTCCAACTCATCTCTAATTACGCGTCAGCATGGACAGTGACCAAGACACCAATATGATGGACATCGACATTCCGATGTCCTTGTCGAAAGGAAAAGGCAAAGCCGTGGACCGAGACCCTCCAGCGGACGATAACCTGCCATGGTATGGAGGACTCTGCATTGGCATACCTCGTGAGGCTGATTCGCGGCGACAGGGTAGAAAAGTACAGACCTGTCAACTTAGACGACGTGGTATCGCACAAGGACATTATTACAACGAGTCAGTAATGTGCTGCGCTGGCCGTGTGTCACCGCTGACATGCCTTGCAGTTGAACGATTCATTGAAAAGAACCGCCTCCCTCACCTACTTTTCTATGGCCCTCCGGGGACTGGCAAAACTTCGACTATTCTAGCAGTTGCGAGAAGGATTTACGGAGCTGATTACAAAAAGCAGATTCTAGAGGTCAGTACCCATACCTTCCTTGTTGGTTCGGAGATCCAAGTATGGCTTGTCACAGCTGAATGCATCTGATGAACGTGGCATCGACGTTGTTCGTGAACAAGTGAAGCAGTTTGCGGAGACAAGGACTTTGTTCTCGAAAGGGTTCAAGCTCATCATTCTTGATGAAGCAGACATGATGACCCAGCAAGCTCAAGCCGCACTTCGACGCGTAATTGAACAGTACACAAGAAACGTCCGCTTCTGCATAATATGCAATTACGTCAATAAGATCATTCCGGCTATTCAAAGTCGCTGCACCCGCTTTCGATTTTCTCCTTTGCCTATCACAGAAGTCGAGAAACGATTGGCGACCGTTATTGAGGCGGAAAAGTAAGTCTGTGTTCTCTGCTCGCCATCTGTTTGATATAATTTCTTTTCCAGTGTTAATTTGACAAGCGATGGCAAAAATGCGCTCTTGAAATTATCGAAAGGCGATATGCGACGAGCCCTTAATGTATTGCAGGCCTGCCACGCCGCCTACGACACGATCGGGGAGGCAGAAATTTACAATTGCACTGGCAACCCTCAGCCAGCTGACATCGAGACAATTGTCAATGCGATGCTAGCGGGCGAGTTTACGACGTCGTATCAAAGTTAGTCCCCGGTCAGCCCATTCTTATTTTCCTTCATTGATCATGGAACAGTGATATCCAAGCTAAAAACCGAACGCGGTTTGGCACTGCAGGACCTTCTGACTGGTGCTTTCGAGTACATCGAAACGTTGCAGTTAAAACCCAATGCAAGAATATACCTTCTAGATCATATGGCCACCACAGAGTAAGTCCCACATCATTGTTTCCCTGACCTTTCTCTCAAGTCGTGGCGCAGGCATCGATTGGCATCTGGCGGAAGTGAAAAAATGCAATTAAGCGCGCTACTGGGCGCTTTTAAGAACGCCGTTGAGCTATCTGCGAAGCAGAACTGACGGCATTCTTTTTTCCGGATCAAATACCCTATTTATCTTTCAGGCAAGGCACGAGCGCTTTTCGTCGACATTAGCGCTCAAGGTGGGGAAATCGAGATGTCGGCATGTCGGCAACCCGCTAATTCAGCCCCGCTTCGTCCTTGACATGTTCTCCTGCAGTAGTTGAACAAATCGAAGTTGTTAGCTCTTCAGCAAGGACCCATCATGCTTCCATGAATGTAGTGTTCACATTTATGTCCTGGCGTCCCAGCATGTGGGACAAGTGCGATCAGGATCTGCTCGATCGTGGTCGATGATTCTCATGAAGGTGAGGTCGTGTAGCCAGCAGCTCGCTCAACTCGTCCCTCCAAGAGGTATGCCGACCTGAATAGATGGGATGTTATGTGCTCTTTGAGAGCCCTCAAACCTTGTATGCGAACATGAGTCTACCCTGATTTTACGTCAGGATATAGCCATACCACGGCGACGGCGAATGCCAGCCACCAGCCGATCCGCAGGCCTGAAAATTTGCACTCGTCCTTCAAGTTCAAGAAGTTTGCGACGGCCTGCCATATGAAAGCTGTGCACAGCCAGCAGATTCCCGAACAATTCGACAAACTTGGAACAAGGGCAGAAGACGCTCCAAAATTTTCAATCAAGCAGGGATGACTGCATTACAGGTGTTCTACACAGGTTTAAGTACACAGTACTCGTACAAGACGTAGACAGCGTGGAAGGCACTATTGACTATAAATACAGCAAGAGGAAAGTTCCCTGTACTGATACAACATGCGTAATCAATTGAGACTGGGGGATGGTAAAACTACAGATTGGTTGTGTGGATGTGAGATGGAGATTGCAAGTGATGAATGAAGAGTCATGACGAGACCAAAAAAGGAGAAAGAAGAGAGACTGATGATGAGATCTGCTAGCTCAACTAAAAGAGGCAGCATTAATGAAGTCTGTACTAAGGTAGAAGTACAACTGAGAGGAGGTAGAGAAAAGATCAAAAACCGAAGATCGAAATGGCATGGGGGAAGATGGGACGAAGATAGCCTTCGAAAACAAGGAAGGGGGTTAGGTCCGGGAAATGACAGACGGTATCGTGAATCAGGTATCATGGTGTGATGACAGGGTATGAAAAGGATGAGTGAGAAGCATGGTTATGAGGAAGTCAAGAAAAGAAAAGAAGAGGCTACAAGGCAATGCGTCGAAGTCGGAGGATCTTGGTAAGCTGCAGCGTTCAAGTGAAACGCTAAAAAGGGTTGTCCATGCTGAAGAAATTGTGGGTCGCTGAATGGATTAAATGGCTTCGAACGCCTCTTGGACTTTGGTAAGTTGGTACCCTATCGAGTTACAATCAACATCGCCACAACAGATAATCAAATGACATTAAAAAACTTACGCATTAAAACACTCTCCTGGGCAAAGAGACTCATGGCTTTCAAACCATTACGGTAGCACTCCATGAGGTCGTCTTCCACTATGGGTGCGTCTTGCCATGTACCGCTTAGCTGCCGTGTCCTTGAGATTTCATCGACAAAGACGAGGCACGCCGTCATCCAAAGATTCTAAACGGCACAATTAGCATGGAAATTTGCAACCTTTCAAACTTCACGACTTACACCCATAATAGGATTCATGAACCCTAAGTCCTGGAGATTAATCTCACCATAATTGACAATGTTTCGCGCGGCAGTGAGGCAGATTTGCTTGGACTCCGGATAGGCGTATGAAAAGATCCAGTGCAGCTTTATGCAAGCCGCATCGACGAGGGCATGCGTAAGCAGTGCCGTCCGGATGGAAGGGTGTCCGACATCTTCCTTGGGTATCGGAGGCAGACTCGAACGGAAGGTGTCGATGAGGGTGTTGACAGATTTTGCTGCGGCGTCATAGGCCATCTTGTCCCGCGGCGACATATCTGCAAAACCAAAAATAAGATAAAGTCTAGAGCTACAAAAATTTTACGCACTGGGCGACCACTGCCCCGTCAGATGCGCGGCACGGTGAAACAGGATAGCGGCTTTTGCGAGAGCTGCTGTGGAGGAGTTGCCCTGTTCTTGAAGGTATCCGTTTAAGAATGCCCGGACGGTCGAGTTTCCCTGCAGACCAGGGGGCAGAACTCCCTGTAAACAATTAGACACTTAAGCAACATCCAAGAGCATTGAAAAGACTCACATCCTCATAGTTATCCATGTCTATTGGCCATGGAGAATCTATCTGCATTCCAGGTGCTTCAAGGGCGCCGCAGACTTGTGAGGGTGCCTCCAATGCCACAGTAATGAACTTATGAAGCATCAGTACTGCCCAAAAGCCATTTATTCTTTCTGCCTCTTGTAAGATGTCGGTAGGTGGGTACAGGCCCTGCGGTTGATCATGCAGAATGCCGATTGTGGATGAAACATTGAAGCTAGTCGACCGAATCTTGTGCAGGCCAGAACCCAGTGCGATTGAAACGGCCGCTCCTGTACGACACTTGGCCTCCAGCAAAGCTCCGGTACGAAGGAAATAGTAGGCAAGGAGGATTTCGGCTTGGAGTGTGTGGACAACCTTGTTTGGATGTGAACCCAGAAGGTCAGTTGCAACATGCTGGACTGCCTTTGCCAATAAGGCGTTCTCTTGTCCAGGAAACGTCTCAGGTTGAGAGAAATGGGCACCGAGAAGTTGGACGACGTGAAGGAGGCCAGGAGTTGGACGGCTGGGATGCCCAAGCTGAAAGGCGAGGAGAGCAGATTGGCGGAAAGAGGGGATGTGAAGGAAGAAACCGAATTGACGCGCATGAAGGAAGAAAATGTCAAGACTGTGATAAAAGGTTAGGTGGAAATGTGGAGATCACAGAATTGACCTACACTGGCTGTAATGAAGTGAAAGAGGGCTCCTAGAAAAATATCAGTCATCTATGCAGAAGGTAGCGACATATTCTGGGAGGCGAACCTCAAACGGCATGGGTACGGGATATCGATTTGGAGATGTAGAGGTTCCGCTCGAGCCTGTTAATTCAGTGTTTGCCTTGAGTGGGGAGAGGTTTGCCCAGGGCCTACCGGAAGGGAGACTCGACGTTGTCGAGCTCGGTGAAAATGGGGAGAGCGGAGCGAAAGCCGCAGGCGGTTCCGCGACGTGCAGGGGAGGGGATTTGGATGGTTGAGGATAGAACTGGTAAGGGTCATGGAGCTGGACAGACGGCGTAGAGCTTTCTGGGTGCTCGAGCTCTTGCAACCTCGCCTCTAACCGCGAAACAGTGTCTTCCAGCACCTTCGTCCTCGACCTCCCCGGCCCGTCGGTATACTCGCAGTCATCATCCCTCGGGTGCGCCAAACAGGGACCACATATTGGTTTTTGTCCGTCGCATTTCTGAGAAGAATGACGCGTCAGAACACAGGCCATGGCAAAAAGAGGGGTTACTCACAATCTTCAGGAACCTTTTCGGAAAATATGAGAAATGAACGAAAGAGAGCAGGGACAGGGCTCACCTGCAGCTCATACAAGCCTTCCCTCTCTTGAGAGGTTTTGTAACGCCCCTTGCAGGTTGTTTCTTCGACGACTCTGGAATCATCGCCAGGATGGACGAGGGTGAGTTGTAGGAAAGACGGGGAGACGCCGTGACGGATCAACTGGAAAAAACGAAGAATGGAGGCCCAACATTTTATAGTTCCGCCAAAGCTGACTCGGAGGTTGGATCTCGGTGAAGTTATAGAAAGGAACGGAGGTCAAGGTAGATCTGTGGATCGGGTGGGCCATAAGCACAGCTTAGAGAAATGACCTATTTCGGACAGCATACTTCAATACCCGGTCACGTGCATCCTGCTCGACTCGCTCACCGCTCTGTGCACACTGAGCTGACCCGTACCGAACAAGAACGTTGTTCACTCTGGCTGTGTTCAATCGTCGGTTGTCCTCATTTCTCAATTTCCGACTCCCCTTCGCCACCAAAATTCTCGCCTCATTGCATGCCCTCCACCCACCCGCTATGAATGCTTTCCGGATTATTTCAATTTTCGCATCTGCAATGAATATGTACGCGGCTCGATGACAGCGTGGCCCCAAGCATCTCCTTTTTCGCCAGACTTGCCGATATGTCTTCCTCATGGCTGCTCGTGGACCCATTTCGTTATGTGTCTGCCTATCAGAATGATCCGAACTGCCCTTCCATCCGTTGACTCGAGCAGTCCAACTCAAACCCGCTACTGCCCGCTTCTCTCGACATCTCTATGGCTCGTTTGCGACCATTCGTCACCGCTCATAAGTTTTGCTACCATCTCTAAAGATGGGCATTTCATTTTGAGCAAGAAATGCACCGAATTTGCCGGTCCCAGCGGATTCTAGAGACTCACCGCAGCATTGAATTGCTATTCTATTCCTCTCTCTGACTCGACTCATTCGTTAAAAATTTCCAGATGAATCAAGATGGAACGAGAATTGTCGGCCGACGATAATCTATGAGGAAAGTGAGCTAATATCCAATTCTTTATGACCCTGTGCTCGACTCATTCATCTTCCAGGCTTGAAAGATAACACGCAATTCTGCATGAAATGGCTTCAATTTTCTACCTTGAAGACATGGAATTCATTTTTTGCCGGGATTTGAGACCGTGCTCCTGCCTCGTGTTGACCTGGCCCTCTGCGCGTGACTAAACACGTTGCAGCTCATAGACCAAGTTTGCCTCGAGGACAGTCCCGGGGTCGTCCGATCGCTGCGATCATTCGCAGTGAACACATAGCCTTCTTCCTCCACAGCATTCGCTTTCTTTCCGTGTATACGACCCCACTGTTTACATCTCCAACCCCAAGGGTTTTGAGATGGGGCTACGAAAGTAGACGTATGGGTACTGGGCACTCGAGAAAAGACGAGATATGCTACATCCCTCTAAACGCCTCACTTTCTCCCATCGTATCTGCATACCAGTGGAGTTTTTATGTTTGCCTGCGAATGATGGTAGACCGGCTTGAGCCATTGGACCGTCCACGATTTCCAATAACATGTCTACTTTGCCAACAAATTCCCTCTTCTTCAGTATTTCCAGGGACGACACTGCCACCTAATTTCAATCCTCTTTCCACGTCAAATATAGCATGAATCGGCAGCAAATTGGATGAGGTAGATTGCTTATCGTCCGCAGACAAGCGATGACGAGGCAGCCTTTGTCGAACTGGTCCGACGCAGACGACCGAATGGCTCGTCGATCGATGTCCCTTTCCTCTTAGCCGGGACTCTCAACAACTATCCGAAAATTCAGGACCAGGTTCCGATGAAGAATGCACCGCATGAGAACAAAATACAGCTCGTCAGATTTACGACGTCCCTTCCACCAAGCCCTTGTCCAAATATATTCCGTCGCGAAGAGAAAAGCATATGTGGGTTCCAACAACAGCTGCTATTCTCTCGGCTGCCTGCATTTTGTTGATTTCATTTCCCTTCAGGTCTGCATTCTTCGACGGGCCTATCGATGCGTCTATCGATGGCCATCGTTGCCATGAAAAGTCGCCCTAGTTCTGGTTAGATTGCGCAGTCCTGCAGGGGATACCTACCCCACATTCACTCTCCAATTGATGAATCAACTAAGCGGACTCAACCTGTCGAACTCTCGATCGGACAGATTTAAGTCAGGGCATCACTCACTATCACGCACCGGAACGGAATTCCTGTTCCGGCAGGTCTTCCCCCAGAAGGCAAGAAGTCGAAGGCCGCGTCAGCTGTATCACTTCCTTACTCTTCAGTATAGAGTCATCAATTACGCTTTGACTAAGGCACTCGCAGCTTCTGCTTCTGCGACCGCTTTGACATTGCGCCCCGTTATTGCCCATGTTAGCATCGTACCGTCAACAAGTTTCCTTCCATCTAAACCCACGATCCCCGCTCGACAAAACTTCTGGGTCTTCTGATCCCCAGCAGCGCTCGTGCTGAGCGTATCTGCGTGATCCGGGAGTTGACAAAATATTTTTTTCTCTCCTTCAACCTGACGACGAATTCAAATGCGACATCGAACCTCGTTGGACTTCTCGTTGGTGACCAGGGCAGGTGGTGAGTGGAGAGGTGTCTCCTCCATTCCTTCCATTAAGCGAAGAGTGCTTTAATGTGCGGTACAATAAGAATTGCTTCCTCTTTCCCTCAATCCAAATTTACGACCCAGAATGGAAGTGACTTCCACAAAAGAAAGACATCTGACGGCCCGAAGAAAAAGAATTCACGAAGTCACTGCACAGGGATCGTTTTATAAATATACTCAGGCTACTGATAGGCTACGATAGGTAGCATCGCGGAGTTAGAGGAGGAAGCACATGCTTTGAACAAGGCTTATGGAACTACTGTTAGTTACCTATCCTTCGACTACGGCTAGAGCGTTGTAGCCCTCTACGCCCCAGCTTTACGCTTTCTCAGTTCTCCAACGGCGCAACCAAAGTCGTTGTGAGAGGGCATTTTACAGCTATCCTTGATGTTTTCTGTGGCTTGGGTGACGGTCTCAGGGTCCTTTTCGATTTCCGGCGAAATCGTAACGTGGTTTACGCCGTATTCCTCGAAGCATTGCTGCAGGTATCGTTCTGTCGTTTCCCACTGCTCGATGGAAGTTCCAACGGGAATACAGACGTGAAGAGAAGCCAGGATCACCCTATTTTTTCGTAATTCGGTTTGGCGATCAATCCTGGGCTTCTTGGGTACAGGAATTCGAGGGTACTTACGACTGCGACAAGTGCCAGACGTGGAGATCGTGGATTGAGAGAACGTCCGGGACCTAGGTGACATCATTTCAGCAGTTCACAGAATGGAAAGGGAGAACTATGCACACCGAAAGAAGGTCCTTTTTCACGTCGGCGAGATCGAGGTGCTTTGGCGAAGCTTCCAAAAGGATCCTTCCAGTCTTCAGCGCTAAAAATGACTCGTAAATTCGGGGTTGCATCGAAATGGTGTCATGACCCACTCATTGGAATAGAACCGCCAAATATTATGAAGCTGATGGCAAGGGATACCGCGGGGTCTGCGTAAAAACGTTTTGGGGAGCTCAACTTCATGAAAATTATTGCGGCGATGATGACCCCAATGTCTGGAAAGGAACTCTTGTCAGACGTCAAGTACCAAGAAGGATGACGACTCACTATTAACGGCATCGCCGAGCAAGTGCGTCAAGACACCAATGAGGCCGAGATTATGCTGCGGCGCGTCGGTGGGAGGCTCAAGTCTGTGGTTGTGGGTCGCGTGCTGGTCATCGTGGCGTCGGCAATGTTTTCTAGAAGAAAGGATGGCAAATCTCACTATCTGGTCTCTGTGCGCGTTCATGTCCCTGAGCTCAACTGAATTGAGGGCAGCGGCAGTTCCATGGCCGTGCCCGTGGTGATCTGGCAAGTGAAAGGACGGGTCTTGGCGCACTTAATGTCATAGCTGTCGACAACACTCACCATGCACGACAATGGCGCTGAGGATATTCAATCCCAGCCCGACACAGCCAATAATGAGCACGAGTTTGGGCGAGTCCACTACCTCCACGTTGACGAAGCGTTCCAAGGACTGCAAACAAATTGACAATGCCAGCGCAAGCAAAAACACGCCGTTGAAAAATGCGCCTTGGAAGATTAAGCATGTTAGTCAACAAAACAGCCTCACCAGCACGAAAAGATGGCTGCTTCATACCGACTAGCTCGGCGCGATGAAAGGCATAGGTGAAGCTATCTGTCTGAAAGAGATACACGAGGCTGAGATGGCAGAGCACGAGCACGAGGTCTATGTATGGCTTACATGTTGCCCACGTTCCTGCAGCTATATTTGAAGTCAATAGCAAGTCAATAGATGTCCTCATCTCAAAATTTAGAGTTCAATATAAATAACTGTGTCCACTCACATATGCTGCAGTGAATGCAATTGCACTGGATTGCAAAGCTGTCAAATTACGCGTCCGATGTCGACGGGAAATCAGTGCTTACTAGGACACAATGTCCTAGATGTGCCATAAGTAAGTCTGAAAGTACGAAGCGTCGGGGGCTGTTCTCACGTTGAGATAATGGAACTGAATTTCAGATTCGAAGGCGCCAATGTCACGGTCAGAATTGGGACTGATGTCATCAAGGACGTCGAGATAAGATTATACTGACAGCATCTGCAATCAACGCAAGACTTTTTGTTTTGAACCCAACTGGGAAGGATGCGTCAGTGATCGTTTGGCAGTGTGCCCTCCACGGCATAAATTTGTGGTCAGCATACCAGAGATCTCTGCAGAGAAGAATGCGATGCTGAGCGCGAGTACGATGCCAACTCGAGTGGTGTTCTTCATGGGATAGATGGCAGAGGTTCAAAGCAAGATGGAAGTGGGGAGGAAGGAAGGGTGTCAGAAACAGTGGTGGTGGAGAGAACTCAAGAAGAGGGGAACACGTTCCTGGGTTTTACCTAAAGTTTGGGCGTCGTGAACTCACATGCTTTGAAGACCGCAATGGGCGTGGTGACCGAGAACGTAAGGAGTTGCTCATACTCAGATCGCCGGACTCAAAACAGAACAAATAATGTATGTCTTTCATCTCCATTTCCCATTGAACCCCATTCCCAAGACAGAGCTGCAAGCAAGGTTCGGCTGTACATTCTCACTCCCGCAAGTCCATGTAAGTGTTGGGAAGATGAGCTCTCGAGAAAGACAGCGGTTTCGCGACTTCCGGAATCAGTTGGCACTGAACGTGCCGACTGGAACGGACACTTTCCAACAAGTCAAATGGAGCAAGTATGTTTGTTAGTTTTCTATGCTTGTCGAAGTTAGCCAAGACTGCGGAAAAGGTCGAAGAAAGTGGGCCAAATGGTGCCTGACAAGATACTTCAAAGGTCAGTTTATGGACGGACTGGTCAACCACAAGAGCACAATTTCCCAGCTTGAGGATGGAGGAATGCAACTTGATGTGCCCCCCACTCCTGCCAAACCCATAGGGACTGCTTGGGTACATCGACACCATGACGTTCTTATGACGCCGCGCAAGATGTCCAAGTGAAGGACAGACAGATGGACCCTATCACATTGAATTGAAAAGTTGCGATCCGTTACAGTGTCAGGGAAGGGACATCGTTTGCCACATAGGAGCACTATCATATCGGGGCCGTGGATATATTCTTCCCCCGGTTAACATAGCTTGCGAAGCCAAGCCGAGAGTCCATTTCGTCGATTTTACTTGCGGAGGAAAATCAGCATATGGACAGTATAATTGACAGTGAACGCACTGTTTCCTCATCTCACTAGACCATGAAATTTCCTTGAAAGAGGGTGAGTTCAGACAGGCTCCTAGAATGCCAAAGAAGAGAGCGATAATTGTCTCAAGAACGATCTGGTCCGACAACAGAATAATCAGAGGGGTGCACATAGTGAAAAAGAGTTACACAGACATCTTGCGGAATAGGACTTTCAGGTCGCTCGAGTGCCTTAAGATGGGAGAGGTCTGCACATCTAGTCAAAACTCATGGATGATGATTGTACTTCGCAGTGGCGTACGTTCATAGGTCGAGAATGCAGCTATAGAAAGAGGTTAGACTGGATTTCGTGACCACAACACGCTTCATACCATGAAATATTCCTATGGCAGCCAGTAAAAGGAAAACGCGTCCCAGCATGGTGGTCGCGGTTGAGATTGATCGAGCTTATACGCGTCAACGTCACATTCAATTAACTGCTCGCGTCCACGTGGTCATTGCACTCTCCGTTCTACTACTTTCACCAACTCAGTCCCAGTTCCCAAGGCCATGGCGTTCCCTGTTCCCGAACACTTACCAAGACGTCCAGTTCCCATTGATGTCTCATCTCAGATTCTATACAAGATCGATTCGGCAAGCAAAGAGACTCTGAATTCGTCCCTAGCGTCATCATGGATTCGAGAATTGGACGAATCCATACTCTCGACTAAAGTGAGACTGGCTTAATGTGATGTCAGTCGGCCGTCCTGACTATAAGGTCCCACTTGGCTGATAGCAACGTATACATGACCGTATCCATTCCGACCTTCCGGCTTTCCGTTTCCAGTTGGAAACTGCGAAATCCATACAGGCTCGATATGACGACCTTGGTCAAAGAGTTGGCGATCTAGAGAATTCGTTTTCAAATAAAGAAGTACGTAGGAACATTGCCATCCTCTCTGGTCGTTCTAAAACACTGCATCTTAGACTGGCATTTTTCCAACTTTGGTTTCTGCTCTGGAAAAGCATTCGGCCTTAGCGCAGGAGGCCAGCGATGCACATGCCATTTATGAAGCGTCGGCTTTCCTCTTGCAGTGGAAGACTGAATATTCTAGACTGGTGTCTCTAGTTGAGGCAGGTCAATTACCTGAAGCTGTGAGACAAAGCGAACATATTCAGGGCATAGTGGACAGGGAACCAGAATCCTTGAAAGGGACAAATATCTCCATCAATTTTAAGGTATGATTGTTGTCGGTATTGCAAATTTGATGACTCAAGATCTACTAGCAAGCCTTTTATACGACGAACGCACGCATCCAAGACCAACTCAATGACGCATACTCGAGGAGCGTCATCATTATGCCCAGTGAAATAATAATATACCCCACAGTCCAAGGTTTGCATCCTTTCCTACCTAATCACGATACCCACTAATCGTTATTCAGTAAGGCAGTCTGAAACGGTGCTCGACCTTCCCTCGATTGTTCATTCGCTCTCGTCGACTTCCTTGGAAAATCACCTGACAACATTGCGGCGTGACATACTCGCATATTACGTCGACAACGTCCTCAAACAGCCATATTCCATAGCATTTGAGAACTCGCTGACCAACGAAACCAAGCTGTCATTAATTCCACTTCCACCGGACCAGGCAGATCTCAGCTCACGTCTAGAAAATATGTCGAATATCCTTGGATTTTTGTCTTCAAACCTGTTTCAACATTTCCCCAGCCGAGAACGATCATCATTCACTCGTAATCTGGTCAAACCCATCACTACTAGCATCTTGAATAATCTGCTGATGCCGTCACTACCGTCATCCTTCGGTCTTTTACCCTCTTATCTTACTTTCCTCAAAAGGGCGGTCGAATTTGAAGAAAGGGACATGTGTACCCTTCTCAACTCCGATGTGCATGATGGGTCTATCAAGGCCTGGTCAGACGGGGTCTCAGGCCATTATGAACGCCGACGACGAGTTGAAATCCTTGAACGAGCCCGTGCAGAGATCCTCCAACCAGAAAACCCTAGCGAAACCTTCGAAGCGGTCAGCGAAGGCGGTCCGGAGACATCCTTGCCGAGTGTTATTCCCGTGCAGATGGATGAGGACTTCAAAGACGATGCGTGGGGTTTCGACGAACCTTCCACAGCTGCACCTATTGAAGAATCGGCAGATGGTTGGGGCTTTGAAGACGATCTAGAGATCGAGTCGACGACAGTTGAGGCGGACAAGGAGGTTGTCGAGTCTCCTACGACGCCGACAGAAAAAGACAAGGGACCGGATCCTTCTGAACCAGATCCTGCAGACGCTTGGGATTGGAATGAAGGTGACGACCTTCCATCGGAGGATATTCCGGAAGACAATGTTTGGGACGACCCTTGGGGTGACCCTGCTTCCACTGAAGTGGCTCCTGAACCTCCCAAACCTGTAGCACAGCCTAAGGCAGCTACTCGCCTAGAGAAACTGGCATCCAAGAATAAGAAGCAGATGAATGGGAGTTCAGCGTCGTCGCCCACCTCTTCTCCTGAACCTTCGAAACCTGATACAATCATCACGACTCCCCCGTCTCCTCAAGTCAAGTCTAATACAGCGCAGTCTAAGTCTAGCCGAACAAATGGCATCAAAAGACCAGCTGAGGTCATAACCACTGTAGCGCCGAAGGAGTACTACAAGGTTCCTAAGCGTACGAAACGGATTTTGAAAATGGTGGAGGCCGCCATTGACGAGAGTAAACTTTTCTATGCCTCCAATCTATTTCCTCCGTCCAATACATCAAGCGATGCTTCATCGCAACCGGGCACGGTGCTAGCTCATTCAGCGTCATCAATAGTGGAGTTATATCAAGCCTTATATCCCATAAAGTTCGCTGAGGAGCTTGGCTCTGCCGATCGAAGCATGCTCTTCTCTAATAGTTGTTGCTACATGACAGGAGCCATTCAGCGCATTGAGGACACGATATACGGACAGACCATCCTGAAAGAGCGTTTGACCGAGTGCAGAAAGCGCCTGCAGGTCCTGGGAGACAGCTGGTTTGATGACACTATTGTAAGTTCAGCTCGACCTTAGCAGACCTTTCACTGAAGCCGTCGGGCCTCGTAGGAGCGAGAACAGCTGAAGGTTGATACAACACTGGCAGAAAGAGGTCAAGGGTTTACATACACCGGCGATCAAGATCGTTACGACGAATGCGAAGCAGCCGTTAACCAGGTAGTCAAGGATATCAAGCGGTTGTCACAGAGTCTAAAGGTTTGTGCTCACATTTTCAAAGCCTAATCATGATGTTCAGAATCTGTCTTTGCAGGGAGTTCTCACGAAAAGTAAATATTATTCTGCGATAGGATCCGTGACGGATAGCGCCTTGTCAAGAGTGCTGCATGATATACTGGAACTTCCTGACATTCCGGAGGTAGAATCGCATAGGTTAAGTGAACTCTGCCGTATATTCAATTCCCTTGAGGGTTTGTTCAGTGAAGACCCTGAACAAGTGAGTCTCGGTTCTGCGTCCCGCGGTGTCCCGTCATTGACTGTTGGACCCATAGCCTTCTTTTGTCGTCGCATACGTGCCAAGCTGGCTTAAATTTTCGTACCTATCGGAGCTATTGGTCAGTCAATTCTAATCCCCTCTCCAGCAGTCTTCCTCAACTGTCCCACAGGAAGCATCATTGGCAGATATAACATACTTGTTCGAACAAGGGGCTCTCGTCGACTTTCAAGTGGACGAACTGGTCAGCCTTGTGAAGGCTCTCTTCGCTGACACATCACTACGGACAAATACCATTAACAAGCTGCTCAATGGCCACCCTCAACCTTCTCAGTAATTAGTATCCTGTATATCCTCCTTGAAGCCTTTCCACGGGTCAAAATGCCACGCAAGGAATTTAATTCAATGTGTCCCAAGCCCCTACATGTAATATATCACTTGCACCTATTCATTCAGAGTCTCCCCCTCCCCCACCTCCACCTTTCTTTTTCTCTTTTCTCTTCTTTCTTTTCTCATACGTTTGAGCGGCCTGATCCATAGCCAAGAGGTCTTTAATTGAAGGTAAAGCGGAGCTCGCAAGTGGCACAAGCCGCGTCGTCCTCCGTTCTGCTTCCTCTTCATTGTCGCTGCCGCGTTCTATTGGACGGGGTGATCGACTTTCAGGTCGTGTCGATGGAAGAGGAAGGGGTATGTTGGGTTTTGTGTCAGGTAGTGGTTCGTCAGTTTCAATCCAGCGTCTCGGTGCAACCAACGTGTGCCCCTCTTGTTCGGTCTCTGAGGTATCTCTAGCTTTGAGGCCCCCTTCTTCCTCGGCCTCCTCGTCATCATCAATGGCAATACCTTCATAGTCTCCCGCACCAGCAAAGATGTCAAAGTCGTCGTCAGTGGGAGCTTCAGGTTCTGAAGGGGCAACAGCTACTGCTGTTTTCGGTGGAATGGGCGCAGATGTGCTAGGAGTTGGTGCTGGTGCCTCTGTGGCTTTCGTGGCTTCTTCAACCTTTCTCTTCTTTCTCTTCTTCTTTTCGCTATCGGCACCGTTGGCCTTGGATTTCTTCTTACCGTCAGCGGATGTCCCTATGGGCTTGAAACCAATGGGTTTAAACTTTCCCATCTGCTTGGCCTCTTCGAGCAGCCGCGCCTCTTCCTCTGCTGTCTTCGAAGAAGCTTGAGCTGCTCTTTGTTCCTTGAGTTCTCTGATGAGATCTTCTCTAGTACGCTTCTTAGGTACAGCGGATTCATGTTTAGACGCCGATTCGTTGTATGCCTGGTCTAATTCGTCCAGGTCATCGTTCGTCAGGGCTGATCTTGCCTTGTTCTGTTCCAGTAGAGCGAAGTCCAGGCCTTTCACGAGGATAGAATGTTCACTGTCACCACCAAGATATTGCCTCTCAGCTTCAACCTGGAGAAAGTGGGCTAATTTCAAGCTTCTCGAGCAAAGTACGTGATGGCTGGTCGCTGACCTTGGCTCTATCATCGTTGTCCGCATTTCTTTTCTCAAAGTCGTCCCGTATTGCTTCAATCTGTAGTACAACGCGGGGCTTTGAGTAACAAGCACGCATGAATTACTGGTAGGGCATACATGAGCATAATCATTTCCGCCCCCAGTCCTACGTTCTGAAGCACGG
Organism: Gymnopilus dilepis; assembly: GCA_002938385.1. Classification (NCBI taxonomy): domain Eukaryota; kingdom Fungi; phylum Basidiomycota; class Agaricomycetes; order Agaricales; family Galerinaceae; genus Gymnopilus; species Gymnopilus dilepis. The sequence continues at coordinate 37,657 of NHYE01005561.1, forward strand.
TCCCGATATTTGGATTCCTGCGTCTTCTTTACGTTCCTCGGTTTGAACGCAGGCTGAGAAGCATCCACTGCCTTTCTTTGCAGAAATTTCAGCGCATATGTTTGGAAATATAGATATTAACACACTTTTGAGCTGTGGCTGCTGCAAACGAACCACGAAAACCTGGTATGGAACCTGCAGCAGGTGAGTTACTCGCCTTGCGCTCTTGAACGAGCCGCCGAAAAGCGTCCTAAGGAGACATGATGTAAGTCGTGTATCAAGGCCGCTGGACACTCTTGAGGGCACCTGATCCATAGGCGTCTACCACCGTCTGAGGGTCGAAGCTAAGATGAGAGTAATTGGAAATGTATTTTTGGTTACATACATACATGCACTGCCGACGACGACGTCAAAACAGTGTACACTCAAAAACTGTAAAAATAAAATGCATTACGTGCGGTCATGATCGTACTCGTTTACAATGATTTTCGTTATCATCAGGTTCGTAGAACGTAAAGGCTAGGGTTGAGTTATTTAGACTCAGGGATGCTTGTGAGCGCGGCCAACGACGCTGAAGCTTTCAGGCACCGGTATTCCGTCAACCACAGAAAACTTCCACACAAAATGTGTAACATCTTTTGTTCTACGGTTGGCGTCCTCTTCGTCGGTCTCAAACATACCATGAACAGCATTCTTCCCTTCATCAACTGGAACTCCAAAAGAGGGTGATCCAAGAAGTGGTAAGGGTGCCAGCGTTGGGGTACCGCACTCTTTGCAAGGGCGAGATTGAGCTGGCGAAGCAGGCTCCAGAATCTTGTTTCTCGCTGCCGCTGAAGGAGATAGTTGCGTCCCTCTGTTCGACATCCCTGGCCGCAAGCCCGAGTCAAGCGATTGGCGTCGGGTTCTCTCCTCTCTGTGTATTCCATCTGCCCTCTGGAGTGGTGACTCTGGTAAGCCTGACGTACGACCTCCTTGCGGTGTCGCCTCCGGAGTAATTAGAGCGTGGCTCCCTGGGCGAACGTCTTGCTCCTCGGCTATAGTCGACAATCTCTTCTCCTTTCCGGATCGGGGTCCAGTTGGTTGAGTGTCAGGGCGACATTGCTCTGAACCAGTCCTGCGATGACCAGCCGACTTCGACGACACTCTTTCAGATATTTCAACGGACGGATGCGTAGGCGGCATATTGCCTGTCTTGAAAGTCAAACCGAGCGCACTAGCAGGGGGCTTCGGTGGTGATCCCTGACGAGACTCCACAGGCGTCCTTGCGGGCGATCGTTCTTGAGAAGGTTGCCTACTACCAGTCGCCTCTAATGGTTCACCATTGATGCTATCAACTTGTATTGTCTCCTCTGAGGACTCCATATTGATATTCTTTGTTGGTGCCGGTGAAGGATGAGCCTGTGGCCGCCCTTTGTTGTCAACACTCAAGGCGACTCGCCGCGGACTCGAACGTAACGCTGTATCTCGCTTATCTCCCGGCTGTAGTGCCGTTTTCTTGACGTCGGGAGATAGTGTGCTATAATCAGCAATGGGCGTCCGAGTGGACGAAACGGTAATGGTCTGAGGCTTCTCTGGAGCAACAGGAATTTGAGTTGGAACCGGTTTCCTTCGAATGGCGAGAGGACGCGGAGGTTCTTCCTCAAGAACCTTGTCTAAGGTCTTTCTGTCTTGACCAACGGATGTCGACTTTGGGCTTCTGCTGGCAGGAGTGGAATCTTTGAGTGGCATTTTAGGGATCACAGGAGATGGTTCAGGAGAGGGGTTGAAGACAGAGAATCTGGATTTGGGAGTATTAGGAGCCGATGTTCGTGTTTGCGCCACTGTGGTCAATGGTGGCGGAGGGAGCATTTTGTCCTTTCCTTTTGTGTTTGGGGTTTGTGCAGGAGTGGGTGTGGGCGTCAATTGGGGTTGACTAGGGGTAACGGGATAAGGATCAACACGCAGATGATCAATACTTTTCCCCCTAGTCTCATCGGCGGGATCTGGATCTATCAGTATTCTGTTGTCATTTCGAGGCGTTCTCGGGAGATATAAGGGTAGCAATGTGTCAATCACTGCAAGGAAGTGTCGGTCGCCGACCATGAGGGTGAAATTCATGCCTTCCTTGACTTCCAAAGTCTCGAGCAAAGGTCTCACGTAAAAATACGACGAATCGCCTTGTTCCCTCTTTGGAGATCTGAAAGGTAATTCGCGAAGGTATTTCACGAGGACCCTGACTTCTTTCAGCGTGAGGACGCTGTACATCCCAACTTCCGGCGGAATGGCATGTTCGTCGAGACAAAGTTCTCCCGTACTAGGGTCAGTGACGACGTGAGCTAGCTGACTGCTTTTCAGCAATGTCTCCTTCGTCTTTCTCCGAAGAAAGGGGTGAATCCGATCCAACATCTTCGACATTTATACTAAAAGAAAACAAGTTGTTGTCTGAGGAAAAGCGTTATAAATACTAAAGGGCACAGCTCACCGATACTATCCAGATGAATAAAGCAGACGAGCGTAATAGACAAGGAGGTAACTCTTCAGGACGGGGAACAAGTGAAGAAAGGCGGAACAGGATGACGAGGATCAAGGGGCTGCAGAGGTCTTGCGGAATGTCAGGAAGAGGTTTCTTCTTGAGCAATTATATACCCCATTGTCCTGAGTAGACGCCAGGGACATTCGACTTGAATCTCAGCGATGTTGTACTTGCTCGAGGCGCGTAGCGAGGATGCATCGTCAGGAAGAGCGGATGACAATAGACCTGGACAAGGCATCGTCACAGAAGAACAAGCACAAGCGACGTCGTGGGTACCAGCTGGACCGACGCCTTGTTGTTTCTGGACCCACAAAGCGACGCTATTCTGGGCATGACAGGAGCTTTGAAATACGTTCTTGTAGTCGGTATACACCGCATGTACACCATATTCAAATCGACGAACAGTCGGGAAGGTTGGATAGCCTGTTTTTGAAAGTGGTTGTCAGTCTGCAGCGCACACAGAGACACATTCGCCAATGGAGGCACGAACTCTGTCAGGACATTCAATAAGATCATCCATGGCAGCCCGCCAAGGAGGCCGTGAAGCTACTAGGATCCATCGCGCCTTATACATGATGACCCGGGTATGTCACACTCGAACAGTCACCATCCACAGCCCCGCGGACAGCGGCGGGCTCGATCCCCTGAGCCTCCCCCTCCTCTGGGACCACGAACGCCCTCACCTGACGGGCCAACATTGGTTACAAAGTCTCCTCACACGAATCGCACTGTGAAAAAGGGTAAAGTCAGTGACAAACTTACCCAGAAACCAAGCGCACGCGCACCTTCCCACCCACCAGCCAATGCACAATTTCCAGCCACTACGTCGATATCGACTGAACCACGAACACCGCCCACAGAGAGGCCTGATCGCGCTTCTGCCGCGCAGGCAATTTTGGAGGCCTTGACCTCACAACTCGAGGCTGCCCTGCGCACCATCGAGACCCTGACCAACACCCACCCGGACCTTGCCCATTTGGACGTCGATCGAACACGACAGGTTCTGACCAAATGCCACAAACTCCTAGAACCGAAGGCACCACCTCGAGAGGCTATAACCCTCACAGAAGCTGAGAGGGAACCCAAGAAGCCGACCACGTCATCACACAACGACAAGAAAACCTATGCTCAAGCTACTGCTTCCACCAAGACAAGCCACAGCAGCACACAATGTCCAACTACACCACGACCCCGTACCTCCAAACCATCACCTCCCCGCAATGTCGGCTTCGTGCGCATCATAGTCGACTTCAAGGGTAATTGCGCGAAACGGCCTCGACCTGTCGAGATCAGGGACTACCTGAATCAGAAATTCCAAGTTATTGACGTCAAATTTGCAGCTGCCGAGTTCTCAGCTGCAGGCAATCTCATTCTCACTGTTACCTCCTCAAATGCCCGACACCTGCAGGCTGAGCCTGGGTTCCTCCATGCAATACGGCAACATGTCGCTAACATCCTCGAGCTCGACGAGGATGACTTCACGGCATATCCTGACAAACCATGGCACCGCATTGTCATAAACAGGATCTCTCTGGAAGATGTCCGCAAAGCGGCGGAGCCCAATAATCCAGAAGAGATGCTACTCCGGCTGTGGGAGGAACTCAAGACTTACAACCCACCTATCTGTCAGCTCTTTGTCGGCAATACTCCCCCTGAACGTAGCTCCCGTTTCCTGCTGCGAGACTTGGGAGATTTCTTGAAGAAGGACACGGTGTCTATGTGCATTGCTTTTGAAGACATCAAGTTAGCGCGGAGGATGGTTCAAGATGGTGCTTTTATTTTTGGTAAGCACTACAAAGTCTCCTGGTATAGAAGTAGGTCTAGGTCTCGGAGATGATTCGTTTGAAACCACCTTGGTACATACATGATTTCTCTTGATTTACTTTCACCAGACTCTCATGGGTCGTTTTCATCAACTTCTTCATTTCACCTCCCCTCTTTTCCCATTGATATACATACCCAATTCTACCATCATGCCTCTTTGGTTTCCCTTGCCCTTTTTCGTAGGTTCGGTCTTACCAGGCCGGTCGCGTCTTGGTACTTAGATTACCTGTTGCGACTAATAAATTGAGATTCAAAAAAAAAAAAAAAAAATACATGATGACCGTTTCTGGCAGAGTAAATTTGATGGGAGAGCTCCTTCCACCATGATTTTCGGACTTACACCACATACTTAAGTTTTTAACCAGACAACGAGCAGAGAAATCAAAGAAACGCTATAAATTGTATTATGATACAAACGATGCACTTGGTTCAATTCATTTGTGATTCATTATCAAAGTGTTCATTCGAAAATTCCTTCATCATCATCCGACTGTCCACTTGGACTTGCACCTGAAGAAAGCCTGTCAGCCTCGACAAGAAACCAAAACGAAGAGAAAAATCCACGTACTTGTACTCTGTATCTCTATCTCTGCATGTTCTAAAAGAAAGTGATGCAAGAAATCCGCTGCTCCGCTGAGTAATGATGGAATAAATAAATTGTAAACGAGTGGAAGGTCGATTGATTGCAATGAGGACGAAAACGCGAAGAAATGGTAGGAGGGAGCAGACAACAAGGAAGACTACATGGAAACCCAGGGGGAGAACCGCAAAAAACACGTTGGTATAGGAAAGCAAGTAAGTATGAGGCAAAGGAAAACACGTGAGATTAAAAGATGGATGATGCGTATAGATTCATGGACTGGGTGGCCTGTGAGACGGTATTGTAAGTGTACCAGAGCGACAGTGACCGAGAAGCAATGGACGGAGGAAGGAGAAGGATGGATGATGGCGAAGGGGTAGTTTACGATTCAAGAAGTTCCTTGTCTTTGCTATCTGTCCAAAATGAGTCAAAGCTTCTTAGTCCGTCTAATCCTGCAACAGTCGACAAATATTCTCAGCTTCAGGCGCAGAAGTCCGGAGGACAAGAAAGAACAAGATGGACAGAGATGACGATGAAGGATGAATCGAATTATTCACGGTACTGTCTTTACGCGGCACTGTACAAGAACAAGTTGTTCGTCGCGGCGATCTATAAGACAGTCTAATTAGGGGAGCGTTTTGAAGGTATGGTACTTCGACACGTACGGCAATTGTGTTCTCTCTTGGATGCCAGCTCGCATGCAGGATCTTCTTGTTAAAGTCGAGTGTCTCCAGTTGCATCGCATCTCTCAATCCACCAGGCCTTGGTCCATTCTTTACCCCAGGTTTGTTACCTGGTAAAGGTCCACCGATCTTCTTAGCCTTGAACGCCGACTTGTCTGCTTGTAGCACAACATCGTTTAAGGTATCGACGTCGAATATCCGGAAGTAATTGTGGTATGACCCAGTCAACACGTGCCTATCGCGCGGATGTAAGTATGGCACGAAAACATGCAGAAAACACGGCAATGTCATGACGTAATGACAGCGGACAAAAGTAGAACGTACTTGTCATCGCCTCCCCAAATGCACTCGAATTTATCGAAGATGCAGTCGTTCTCGTAAAGATCGCATAATTTGCCTCTTAAATGGTCGTGGATCGGGATGGTCTTCACTGGCCTGTTCTCCATGTTGATGTCCCAGATTTTCAGTGACAGATAGTCCCGCGACAGGATGTAACGCCCGTCGTGACTGAACTTGACATCCGAAATGGACGAAATGATCTCTGAGAAGAAGGAACGTGTACTTGGATCCTCCTCTTCCTCAAAGCCTATAATAGCACAGACTGAGCAGTCCCTCCTCCACGTATTAATGACGACACTTACATTTCGCATGCCGATCGCACAAGGCCTGCTCTCGCATATCCGCCAGTTTGATGTTACTTTTTGAGCTGGAATACATGAAGAGATTACACTGTGTTGGATGGAATTCGGTCGCGGTGATGACTTCTGTCAGTTCCTCCATGTTGACAGGCTTGATGTCGACAATGTCTTTTTACGATAACACGCAATTATTAGTAATCCGGGGTCGGTGTCGTCCTCATGCACATGGGACGTTCTGGACAAGGACTTACTAAAGCTTTGGTCACTGGTATTCAGATTCCAGAGGTTGATTCGCAGATCGTCCGCAGAAATGTAGGTTTCTTGGTCAGAGTTGATGGAGATGGAGTGGATGTGGTATGCATGGGCGTTAGAGTAGACTTTTCGAGGAACAGCAGCGATGATATTGTCTTGCTGAGTCATGCGAGGCAGTCTTAAGAGGTTAGCGCTTGTGGGTGGTGCGATGGGTTGTTGGCCGTCGAAATGATTCGACTCTGACACTACTTTAAGGGACTTCTCGAAGACTTTCCAGAGCTTTATCGTTTTGTCTATTGTGGCTTGAGATGAGCGCTACGAGGAGGAGGGATACGGCTAATTACCATTCGTTGATAGTAAGAAGTGAGCGGCGTTCTGTCGTTTGCACCATTTGATCTTGTTAATCTTCTCTTCGATTTCGAGCGATTTGAGATAATCGAACTCTGGTTCATGCGATTGGAATTCGGTGTAAAACTTGTACTCGCATCCCTTTTTCTGCACAACGAGAAAGGCACGTCAGTACAGGGGCTCCCGATAAGGATTGACAATAGGTTCCAGAACGGGTGGCAAATATGGGTGCAGTGGAGCCTATTATGGCAAGAACAGGACAATGACCGACCATTTCATTCCGCTCGAACAAAACGACGCGTCCACCCTTGTCTCCTGTGGCGAGATAGTTGCCCGTTGAATCGAACTCCACGGTCGATATGATGTCGGCTGAAATTAGAGACGTTAATTAGCAAGCACCACCCGATGACCAGCAGAGATAGCGGTGAAGCGCTGGATGCTCGGATGGCAGCAGAAGGTACGCACCCTCTGTGATATCTTCGACATCGCCCTTGTCACCAAAGCATTGTGCGAAGCGCCATCCGCCTGAGCCTGAGGGGTCTTCCATCATAGGATCTTGGCTATGTCACGCGAGGGAGGAGATGAAACGGTCGATTTGGGAGATTAATCTTTATTTCAGAGATAATCCGAGACTAATGTGCTGTCCAGCGGCAAAAGCGATGGGCAGACGGGAGATGGACAAAAGTGTGCAGAGAGGTCCTTAGTTGAGATTCGAGCGGAGGCGTGTGCAATGCGAGGACAACAGGTGCGCCGTGACACACCGTGACATGCTGACATAACTGCCCGGCGCTCGTCACCCGACATTTCCCTTCCAACCTTGAAACACGCACTCAGTCTCTCCCAATGGCCATCGCACCTATCACCGGAAAACTCAGAAAACGCTTTTGGCTTGACCTCGGCTGTGCCCTTGGCCTTGGTGTCTCTGCTGGATATGCCTTCTGGTACGTGATAGAGTCGTCTCACCTTTGGTCGCGTCACTGACGGTCACCGCAGGTATGGTTATCACCTGAAAGCTCGTGAGTTGCACACAGGGACACTGTCCGTCACTCTAGACAACAAGCTGAATTTTCATGCCTTTCAGTTGAACGCCAGGAAAACTACTACATTAAACTCGAGAAGGAGAGGGCGAAAGCTGCTCAGGCAGTGTAAAGTGGGGGGTTGTGAACCGTGGTCGACAGCACAAAGCCTTTTAGTTCTAGAGCGGCCCAGACAGTTACAGCGTGTCAGCACCAGATGCATTAATCTCGATATCATTGCAAACGACATGGAATCTAAACTACGTGATATATCCAGGGCACAATCCAATCAAGCAGCGCGGAGAATAAATTATAAGAAGCACTATACTACCTGTTGAAGACGCCTAACCGCTTCAATTCTTCACAGCTAGGAATCACCTCTTTCTCTATCTGCTCCACCTTTTTCCAGTCCGTGCCAAAGCCAAAGATGCCCACTTCGGCCTCTTTGGCGCGTTCCTTTCTGTCCAAACCGCTTCGACATTGCGCATAAAGGTCCTGAGTATACACCCGATCCACCATGTCCTCGAATCTCTGAAGTGCAGGTCCCCTTTTTTTGCCTTTCCCCTTGACAACTTTCCGCGTTTTGGGCCCGTCTGACTTTTTCTCTTTGTCAGGTATGGCCTCCTCTATTACGCGTCCTAGCTTGACACCTTCCTTGGCCAGTTCTGCGCCTATCACAGGATGGTTTGTGAATTCTGTTGGATTCACAAAATAGTGGATGCCCAGTCCTCCTGTTTCCATTTCCGTGTTGTATCTTGCC